>VYZV01008220.1:0-24769 GCA_013401275.1 Pandion haliaetus | reverse complement strand
ATACAATCTTTTGGCACAAACTATAAATAGAGCATTTTTCTTTTCAAGTGTAAGGACCGTGGTTGTTCCTGCCTCCCCTCCTTCTGTTGACTGTTGGTGTTCGGAGCCCAGCCGACTAGTCCTCGTGAAACGGAAAGTGTAGTTTTGTAGTAATCTCTGCAGTGGGAGCGACGTTTTTGTCTATTGTTAGTTCTCTGAGATGAGAACGTGTTAAACTGGCAGTTTCTTCTTAGCACACCTCCCACATAGGCATTAAAAGATCTTTCACTGTATCTTTTAATGTACCCTTCTAACAAACTAGAGTCCAACTGTGCTTTTTAGAGGGAGTACGTTATCCACAGAGTGGCATCCAACTGTACAGTGACAGATATATTTACTCTGTGTGTGGGATGGTGGCGAGAGCAACTGGTAGAAGGAGCCTTGTCTGAGAGACATGGAAGAGGAGGAATAAAAAAGATTGCTTGCTTGCCCTGAAACTTGCCAGTCTTTTTTTCTTTTCTCCATCCAGTTGCATGAGTTGGTCAAATATATCATATTCTCTCCACAAACCCGCTTCCATCCTTAAACCCTCAAAGCTACAACACTGCTGGTAAGATCAGAAATGCATAATTGATGTTGGGCTGGTATGTAAGATCAGATAAGCAGAAGGAAGCCAGGCTTTTGCAAGCTGGAGAGGAGGAGGACGATGAGATTAATCAGTGCTGTAAGCGGTTAGAGAGCTGCCAAGGAGAAGAAATATGAGTCCTGCTGCTCCCCCCCCGATACAACCCAGCCTCTCCCAGTTTGAACTAAACTGGTGATACTGGAGCAATAAATTACAAGTTCTGAACTTCATACAAATGTGCTGCTGCTTGTGTGGTACGATCCCAAACTCGGTGAAGTCAGTGGGAGCTTTTGTGATTTATGGCGACATAGTTAATGCCAGGGTTTCAGTCCTGCACATAAACAGAGCAAGGCAGCTCGTTGCTAAGCTTGCTGACATGTACAGCACACCAGCTGACTTGAACTCATGAGGCGCTTAGCTGAAATATTTAGTTTGGATGCTCAGCCTCTGAAGTCAGTGGAGGGACAGGGACACTTGCCAGAGGTGATTTGGACCCTTAGCATGGTGGCTCACTGGAGTTGCCTCTTCTCCCTGACTGCAGATGAAGCCTCAGTCAAGCAGGATCCTGCCTGCAGCTTTCTGGTAACCCGAGTCTAAAGGGATGGTGGTATCCTTTGACTTGTTTTTAAGCCCTGCTTTAATAGAGATTTGGCATGGGGCCAGCGACAGGTGATCTGTGTACAGCAGAGAGCTGCCTGGTCAGACGATCATTGTATCTGCTCCACCATCTTCTTTTCTCTCACTTTTGGCCTTCTTTGAGTTACTGCTTGTGTTTTGGTCCCAGGGGAAGCAGTCAGTTCGTGACACCTTCAGCCTCCCAGAGAAAGGCCTCTCTTTGCTGTACGTGACCTATCCTCTGGCTCCTCTTAGCTTTTCCATCTTCAGCAGCTTAATACAAGGTGTGATAAAGCCTTGTGATCCTTGTTAGTCCTCAGTTGTCTCTCCATTGCTTCCCCCCTACAGCAGCCTTTCTCAGGTACCGAACTAGGGAGCTGCATCCTTTGGTTCAATAGGATCCAGAGTAACAGCAGCATTGCCATACCGCCTTGTGTCAACTGGGGAGCAGCCTTTGGGTTTTTACAGAAGACATAATTTCTTAGAAGCTGCCTCAAACTCAATGTTGCATGTAACCTTCTCTCTCAACAACGTCACTGCAAATTCCAAGTACCTTTTGTTTAAGACTAAAGCTGTATTATTTCAAAGGAGCTAGTTTGCTCCCTTATGTTTGTCCAAGGATGATTGGGCAGGAGGGTGCTTGCAAGAGGAACTGGGTAGAGAGGCAGTTCTGGAGGGTTTGCTACTCGGTTTAAAATGAAGCTTCTGATGGGTTAAGAATGAAGCAGTGAGAATACTGCCATGTCTGGGACGCAAACTGCACTGAAGCTGAGCAGTCCTTTCAACCAGTGTCTTCTAGAGCTTATCTAGGCTCTGATCTTACACCACTGAAGGCAGTGGGAACTTAGCCATTCAACAGAGTTTGAGCCAAGTCAGGCACTGCAGAAAGTTATGCCAAACAGGTGGAGATCAGGACCTGGAATCTAAGAACTGGGTAGTAACAACTAGATGATAACTTGGGTCTCTAACTGTCAGTGTGTATTGTGAAACTCGGTGTTTAAGAGGAAGTAATCTGCAGCAGAAGGAGGAAAAAAACAGAAGAACCTGAAACAAATCTGCTGTCAAAAAGCATGTATACTGCCTCTTGTAAGTAGAGTTGGGAGTAACATCAGATTATAGTGGGACATCCACACAGGAGGAGGTCTTCCAGGATGGTAAGTACATTTGCCATCATCTTAAGAGTGTTGAGGGTGGTCATGGAGACTTGAATGCACTTTGTTCATCTGATGAACTTCGAACAGCTTCTGGGGAGGATTTTGCATACTGAAAAATCTCATCTTTATGTTTGAAATCCAAAATCTGAAACAGTTTGATGCTGATGGAGAGAAGTACCAAAAGTTATCTTGAGGGCAGGGAGAAAGCAGCCTAATGTTACAAACCACAGTCTCCTCTGTGTACTCAGCAGATTGTGGTATTAACTGATGTTCCAGTCTGTGAAGCAACACTAAGTAGCACTTGTATTTATTGTTCTTGGATGAACTTTAGTCATTGAAACTGGCAGCTAGTAAAGCTCTGAAAGCTTAGAGGGAGCCGTAGTTAATTACTGACCAACTACAATATTATTAGTAAGAATTCTGGTTGAGTCTGTGACTTTTTTTTCTTGAAAATTAAATTGCATATTTTAGTGCAGTTCTCATGACTTCAGTATAGCAGCTGGGAATCTAACCCATCACTGGTCAAAGATATTAAGAAAGACTTTGAATCAAATGGTAGATGACTCTATTATGGCATGTATGAGATCTGTTCACTTGCATATTTTAAGAGAAATGCTGCTTTTTTAAGCCATTTTGTAACTGTTGCTGAAAAAGAGAAGTGAAACAAGTTGTTTCTCACCAGCTCCACCCTTCTGAAGCCATCACATGGCTGTCAGTGCACCTGCAGCTGCAGTTCCTTACCAAGACACTGCTTGGGTCACCAGATGTATCGTGGGGAGCGCTTTAGCTTTGGGGGCCAGAGGGACAAGGCGACACCTCTCAGGCTCTGGTTCTGTGATGAGATACACCCGGGGCAGCTGGGGGGGCTGTTTGTTACCAGGTAGCCCAGCTGGTTGGGACAGCTACTGACAAAGCCATGAGCTGTGGAGTGTGACCTGCAACCTCACTGGGCTCTCCTGGCCTAGGCTGAAGGCCTGCTGCTGGTTGTTTTTCAGCTGCCTTTCTCATCCTCCTTTAAAATCCCTTTGCCTGAGATTCCTACCAAACTCCTTAGCCTCTTCTCTCGTGCTCTCTCCTCCTTTTGTTCCCACTGTTTTCTGGGTTGGTATTTGACCACTTTCTCTCAAGGTGGGGGAATGACACGTGTTGCAGCTTTCTCTGTGTGGTGTGTTATACCTCCCCTCACTGCTTGGGCTGTAAGCTTTTTGGGGTAAGACACCGCATCTTTGTACTGTGCTTAAAACATGAACTGGGATTTCAGCGGGATGGGGACCTGACATTCACCAGGGAATGGCCAGCTGTCCTTCCCTGCTGGCAGCAGCTCAGTTTCTCTGGGGCTGGGAGAATGGGTGTTTTCCTGCCAGCTTTTATAACTATTTCTAGTGTAAAAGCTTGCATCTCAATCTGGGGGAAACAAAAGGAAATGCCAGTGAAAAGTGTGAGTAAAACTGCCTTGGAAAGTAGGCACTGCTGTAGTGATTACAGCTGATAATAACAACAAGCAGACCGTGAAACGGAAACTTAGCTTTCATTTCTGAGCTCTAGCCTGCTTTTAAGCATGACTGTTCATACCTTTTCTTCCCTCTCCACCTTTCTCATTCTCCCTTGTCTGCTCTTTTACCTTGAGTCCTCTCTTTTCACATCTGCCTCCACATTTCCAAAATCACTCGTTCAGACCCAACTCCCTTGTCTCCAAAGACATCCTCCTCCTCCTCTTTGGTTCAGCCCCACTAGTTCTTGTGAGTTGGGTCCCACAAGAAGCCTTTGGGGCTATGTCCGTGTGGTGTCCAACTCCTGCCTGTTCCATGAGGTCACAGCATCCGTACAGAAAGGTGGAGTGGGCAGGAGTTGGACACAGCATGGACATGCATGGCCATGCTGCCTTACTGGTGTGGGAGGGCAGACACAATGAGCCCATCCAGTTCAGGTGGCAATAGCTGTGAACATATGGCAAGATGGATGGGACAAGCCTGGCAGGATCCTTCCTGCCTAAAACTTGTTCGAGTGTGGCCACCCACAGAGCAACTGCATATCTGACACCATTAAGCATGTTCATCCTGCAGGCTACAAACGCTCAGTGGCTCAGGGATAGGAAGCAGTAGTTTGGGGACTGGACAGGTGGTGGTATCATCTGGTAGCACTTTTTGAAATCTACCATACCCCAGGATGTACTTCTTGCTTCTGAGCATGAAAAATAACAGCTGACTCCTATGGGTAAATTCACCCCTGCCAATGCACGGATGATTCATGACCCATTGGGCATGTGTGAGGTTTTTGGGTTGACCTTTTCAGAAGGCAAAATAAACAAGTGGCAGACTACCCCTGCCCTACCATCTGCTTTGAGTTTTGGCATATTTTGGTATTTGCTCTTGTGGTTGCCTCTGCTAGTGATAACACAAGATTGGAGCAATACTCTCTGAGGAGGAAAAAAAGTGAATTTACTTTCTAGGGTCATGGTTACAACAGGGGAGAAGAGGAGTTTTTATTTCAGCCTGGTCCCTGTCCCATTAACAGAGTCCCTTCTGGAAAAGACACGATCATTGAAGACAACTCACAGGCATAGGAAGAGAGCAGGATCCTAATAGAGCCACACATAGGATGACATTGATGCTGTACACTACTGCCCACGGCTTCTCTGCTTAATTATTACATGTTGGCAAATGTGTTAGCTTGCAACAAGACAAAAGTAGGTGTTGAAGTATAACTTGAAGAGGCAGCGATGCAGTTGTTTACACAATAATTACTGCAGTGATTTTTGTGTGTAGATAGCACCAGGGAAAAACTGCAGGGACCTGTCTCTCCCTCTCGCTTTGGAATCCCTTACTGTCACTCAAGACCCGTAATACGGTGAGGATGTTGCACAGATCCGTACTTAAATCTCAGAGCACTATATGAAGTAATGGCAGTAACCTGCATATTTAGTCTGTAACTGGCTTTATACAAATGTTGCCATAAAGTTTTATTTTTCCCCTTGCATACATTTCTGTTTTTCAGATTGTGAAGAAAGCATTAAAAACATCCCTGATGTTTAATGAGTCCTCCAACATGAAATTAAGCATGAACAATCAAAAAGACGTCAAAATGGTAATTATTGGGATACATTACATTTGCTTAGAAGAGCTGAGATTACACTGACATTTCTGAAAAGAAATAACAGATCAAGGAGAATGATTTTATTGCCCATTTTAGAATTCTGTGTAGGTTTCGATCCTATTTGTAAACAAATGAGTGACAAAACCCTCATTGATTTATCCAGTAGCCTGATCAAACTTTGCCAAGAGGGAGGAGTGTGGAGCCTACTCCTGCAGCCCTGGCTCAGGATAGTAAACCTTGCTCATACGAATAGCCTCACTTCCACCATTAGCACAGCATTTATTTGTTTATTCAGCATGCCTAGAGCACCTGGACATCACAGTGTACACCATGGTGACAACCAAGCTGTGACTTCAAAATAGATCTCTTACCTTAGAAATGTCATCTAAAACCTGTGTGATGTTTAAGTCTTGCCAATGTGTTCATGGGATGAAATGCAGAACTGTTAAAAATTGGCAGGATTTTTTTTGCCCTCAATGGGAGGGAGAACAAGCCAGAGGGCAAAAATTTAAGTAGATAGTCAGTTTAAAAATATTTTTCTCATTCAAATCACTGCCTGAAATCGACAGCAGCACTGTAGATCTTGAGAAAAGCAGCGAAAATGAAAAGTAAGAAACTTTATCCACATGGAAACTGAAATAGATGCTTTCAGATGCAACTGGTTTCTGTGTAATTTTCATATGTACCCTTTTGGGAGCTCATATTTATAGCTATAGCCTCACGACCACTCCCAGACTCGCTTCTCCTGCGCGGAGGTTTAAAAGCTCAACTCTGAAGTGCACATTGCCTATCATAGGGTGATGGATGGTCCCAGCTCCCAAGAACTGCCATCAGGAACCGGACATGATAATTGTTGGGGGGGAAATGGATCTGCACTGGTGGCTGTCTTTTCCTCCTCAATATAGGGCAACATATAGAGCCTGGTGCTATACGTTTCAGCATGTGAGTGGCTGGACTCCAGATCTGGATATATCAGGTGGCCAGGCTATTTTTTTTTCATCTATGTTCAGGAAAAAAAAGGAAGTACAGAAAAAGAGAAATGAAGCTAACTCACCACACTAGACTGACAAGGAAATGCTATTCACTCATCACACGGATAAATGAGATTTGTGTAATTTCACTTCAGTGAGGTTTAAGTTAGAAGACAAAACCAGAACATGTTCAGAAACCACAAAATGCCCCTGTGCTTCTGATATTTTCAGACCTGTTTTTTCTCCTCTGACTTCATGAACGTTCTCTTTATGGTAGTGCTGGTCTTGATCCCACAGCTAATCTTGTGTTACGGATTCCCTTGTTTTGATTTTTCGTAGAAATTTTGTTGAACACCCATTTGTCTTGTGTGAAAATAAAGCTAATCAACATCAAACTAATCATAAGGTTTGGGAAAAAACAGATTTTTGATATGTTGGCACAGGAAAAATTAAACCAAAACTAAAATCATGGTCCTCACATAAACCAGCCCCTATGTAGCTTGTGGTCCTCACTTTCAGTCGTATATCTAAGAATACTGTCTGCCAGTAGCTGAAAGCAGAACTACTATTCAAAGATTGTGATTTACTCACCCGCAACAGGTAGTCTTCCATTAGCTGGTGTATCTGTGACTTGGTGATCACTTAAATCTTGTTCTACTTGGATTCTCTTCTAGTTTCAAATCTTAGGGGCAATTTTGATACTTGGTCTTGTCCTGATCACTGTTTACTTCATGAGAGTGGACAACATAGTTGATTCTAATGGAGAAGAAGCAGTTGCCAGCATTTATGAAGAGTTGGAGGAGGAAGAAGGACTCTACGGAGGTCTCCCAGGAACCACAATAACTGAGAAGGACATCAACAGACCAAATGACTCTTGCAAGTAAGCCAGGCCCGATGGCACGTGGAGAAGTCATCACCAGGTGGAGAAATTGTTACAGTGCTGACAGTATCAGCTTTGGCTTTTGTTCTTTTCCCATTGTATAATAAGTGATAAAGTACCACTAATTTGGGAAGAGTGGGGGTGTTGTTTAGGCATTGGGTCATTAGTAGTTACCCGTTGTGATAATGCCCCTACTGGCCCTCATATCTCCACTACTGGTCCTGTGCTTGTATGTTGAGCACAGCTCTGTTGCTACTTCACCACCTCTAGCCATCCTCCCTTTGTGGCAGCAGTGGAAGGCAGCAGAGTGACCAGCGGGCAAAGCAGCCTCCAGTGAGGAGGCTGGAGGGAGCGGTGGATGTTTGTCCTGGCAGAGGGTGGAGGGAGTACCAAAGTGACATCCAGTCCCAAGGGGCTACTTTTCTCCTTGTCTTCAGGATGGTAAAATAAAACACTCAGAATGGCTTCTGAGAAGCCATTCTGCTGGATTTGGGAGGACAATGTATGACATATGCTTGGCTGTAAAAATTGGGTATAGAGAGTACTCCCATCTTCTTTGTCCAGCTCAGGGTGTTTGCTTTTGAGGTTGACGTCCAAAATGGCCAACTCTATGGCCTGACAGTTGCTTGGTTTTCTGCTTGGGTCACAGTCACTTGCTTCACCATATACAATTGCCATTGCAGCTTTGAACTTGTGGAAAATGTTCCTTATGACTTAGCTTTTGAGATAAATAGCACTGCAGCCAAACCCCTGTACCAAGCCTGGATGAGACTCCTTGATGTAGCCCAAGAAAAAATTTACGTGGCTTCTTACTATTGGTCTCTTACTGGGAAGGATATCAACGTCAATGATTCATCTTCCAAGCAGGTAGGAGAAAATCAACAACAAGCACATCTGTGGTTGTATGTTTCATGTACATGTGGCAGATTGACTGCGTGGAACATGCCAATTCCCACTGGTTAGCTGAAAGAGTCAGAAAGCAAAGTCTGCTGGACTTTTGACTGCTTCAGAGTCTCCTTATCCCCCATGTACAGATGCAGCATCTGCATTCACCCATTTTGCAGGTGTCCCTGAATCATGCCATTGGACAGCAGCTTAGGACATTCTCCTTTGCAGGGTTGTCCTCCTGGGCACTCCGTGCAGCCAGGCTTCCTGCGGGGCCTCTCTGGCTCCACTACCAAAAGTAAATGACAGAGTCCATGGCACAGGCTCACCTCGTGACAGTCCATCATGTTTAATTTTGTCCTTTGGCTCTCTTTTGGCCTGTGGCAGCTGGCAACCTCCCAGGCAATCCTGAGCAGGGTCTGGGGCACTGTTCTGAAAAGCGGAAGGGACAAGGCCACCCTATTTCAGGCAGGTATGGGGTTCAGTCATGTGTCAGGAATCGTGCTGTTTGCTGGCCTGTTTATTTCTGTGGGCCGAACCTCTGCCTCCCTCCTGGCACACCTTCCTCCTTGTCCTCACAGGCTCTCTGGGACTGCTCTCTTTGTCTTCCTCCCCAGGTGGTTCTGATGTTGTAAGATGACTCATTTCCTCCATATGAGAAGAAGTGGAAGTGAAAGATGTAAGGCTGAGCCCCATCTCTGCTAAAGGGACAGCTCAGTGTAGGACAGTCTCTGTTACTTTTATCCTCAGGGAGAAATGACATAGCGTATCTGTTGAGCATCAGCATCCAGCAGTTGATCTTCATTGGGGCATTCTTCTTTGAAGTCTGGGATGTTTGTAGTTGTACTTTTAAACCTTATATCTAATAGTATTAAACGATAGAAAATAAACTTGGATTCATACATTGGATCAGAATCTTTGTTCCCTCTTTTCTCTACTTGAAACACTCCTGAAATAGGTGAAAGTTCTGACCTTCCTTGTGTTGAGGTTCTTCAAAGGAAACATCCATTAGTAGCACTGTACTTGCATAGATCTTGCTAAATGTTCTATAACAAAATATAAAACATAACAATGTACCATGCAGGGTGAAGATATTCTGAAGAGGTTTGAGAGAATACTCGCAGAGAATATCTCTGTGTATGTTGCAGCAAGTATGCCAACTTTGGCTACAAATTCAACTGACCTTGAGCTTTTAGAGGAAAAAGGTAATTATGTCACTTCAGTGATGCACTTGGAACTTTAGTATTGCAAAAGGGCATCTGAGAGAAACGGGTCTCCAAGGCCTATTCTGGCATGGTGCTTACATGGGTTCACAGGACAATTCCTTAAGGATTTTTCTGAAAGTTCACATTTTGCATATTTTTGCAAGTTACTGTATTCCCAGGAATAAGTGCTTGTGAAGTTTGGTAGTTATTACTGGCTGCAAGTATTAGACATCCAGACATGTTCTGTCTGTCAGGGGAGCAGTATAGATTACCATCTCCATGCTGTATCTAAACTTTTTTTTCCCCTCCCCAACTTTCTTTAGGGGCTCATGTAAAAAAGATTGATTTTGGACATTTGGCAGGAGGAGTGTTGCATAGCAAATTCTGGATTGTAGACATGAAACACATATATATTGGTAGTGCAAATATGGACTGGAGATCTTTATCTCAGGTAAGCTCTGCTGCTGCATATTAAAAAATCTGGGGGAAAATTCATGTTCTAGCACATAACAGAGAAAAATCATAATGATATAAAATATTGACTGAGTGGGAGAAGCAGCAAAGAAACCCCTGAGGGTGGAGGTGGATCTTTCTGGGGCTGTGACATAGCTTGCTCTCTTTGCAGGTGAAAGAGTTTGGTGCTGTGATATACAACTGCAGCTGCTTAGCCAAAGACCTCTGGAAAACGTTCAGTACTTACTGGGATCTTGGACATGCTAATGCTACTGTCCCATTCCCTTGGCCTCTTAATTATTCTACCCACATTAACAAGCAACGGCCTCTGGAAGTAGAATTTAATGGAGTCTTGACAAAAGCCTATTTTTCTGTAAGTATGTTTTAAAACAACAAGATAAACTGTAAACTATGTTTAAGCATTGGCCAGAAAAGTTTCTTCAGCAGTTACTTTTGTTCCAGTTGGATAATAATTCATTCCACAGGTATCTCTGGAACTACTCAAGGAATAAGGGTTGACCCAGCTTTGGCTGTCACGTAATATGGTAAGAATGGGGTGCAGGTCTCCTTTAATCACCTGTGGGCTCAATATATCAATAAGTATCTGACCCATCAGGACGTGGAAGGCATGAGGAATGATAGTGGTCCACCTCAAGTGCTTTGTGCTATTGTAATGAAAACTGAACAGATCTGAATATAAATGAATCACAGTCTGACAGAAAAAAGGATGAAAACACTGACCTGTATGTTTTCTTCTTCACAGGCTTCTCCACCAGCATTTTGTCCAGAAGGTCGCACCCACGACCTCTTTGCTATAATCAGTATTATCAGTGAGGCACAGAAATTTGTCTATGTTTCTGTTATGGAGTATTTCCCTACCAGCCGTTTTGTTCATCCAGAAAGGTAAAATTTTAATCCTGAGCATATCAGTTGACTGCACTATTTAAAGGAAAAATATACTATTCCCCCCCTTCTGCAATGAAAATATTCCGAGTGGAGAGAACTGAGGCTTTGCTCTGCATTCACAACTGCCTTGTGGACTGTGCAAATACTGATGCTACAGGAAGGATGGTATCCAATACTGCCCATGTGTTTCACTAGCATTTTAAAGCAGCCTCCTGTGCTCTTCACACAGCAAGAAAACTGTGAAGTGCCAGGCTAGGTACAGTCAGGTACAGCTCTGTTCAAAATACAGCAGACCAGCTTTATGAACAGAGAGAGGAATAGGAACAGCAGAAGTATATCTGACATCAGACTTTTCAGAGAATATATTGCTTTGCTCCCCTCTTCTGCTCCTGTTTCTCTCTTTCTGTTCTTTACTTCTGAGGACTCTTGACTTCTGGCTCTACTGCCTGTTTGATGTACTTGACCCGTGGTTTAGAGGGTGGTTCTTAACTGTCCTTGCCAACCTCTGCAATGATAGCTGAAACAGTCTCTAAAAGAAACTTCTGGGCTTTTATTTACCTTTTTTTTTAATAATTCCATCTAAGGACATCCAAGTTCTTGAAGCATGCTGCATGCATGCAGCAGCAGCTCTCAAAGAGGTGGTGGTAGTGGTGATCTGGAGTGATCAAATTGTGTGTGGTGGACCACTGCCACAGTCCCAGTGGGCTGCCCAAGGTCACAGCAGAATTATGCAGACTCTACACATCAACTCAAGTCTGAGTAACAAGGAAAGTTAGTCAGTCATGGGGCAACCACTAAGACTCCAAATCCTCTTAGATATGCTTGAATTAGGATGTTTACATGCAACCATGTGCTCTGAGTATTATCTGCTTATAACATTTCTGAGTCTTCCAATCGTCTAAATAATCTGACTGAGAAAGAAGTTAAAGCAAAATAATTATGTACAATGTGGCTTGTAAAGAATAGGGTGAGCTCTAGGTTGCCATTTAGCCAGAATTATACCATGCATCACGCCCTGTGGCATGACTATGTAAAGCCTCTGTAGTTCAGCTGGGTGTGTGTTAGCAGGAAGAGTGTAGGATAATAGATAGACACAGATAATTCCACTGTCCTTGAAACAAAATCTCAAAGACTAGCTTCCACTTGGAAGATATTTTTTATAAATCAAATAGCTTAGAGAATTTTTGGTTTCTATATTGTATGGTTGAATCTCTGGGTTTCTCATCTCCGGCTTTTAGCTAAGAATAGTTTCACAGAAAGTCTCTTTTCCCCCTTAGGAACGAGTATGTTAATACTCCTTATTCTTCATCGGAAACCTTAATCCACCATTTGTGACATCTAGGGCCTGATCAGATGCAAACAAGAGTTTCAAAGGCCTAGGGAAAGCGGCGCAGGCTATCTCCACAGCAACCAGCTGTAGTGCAATGAATTGAGGCTGATTAGTTCAGGTTAGGTTCCTCCAGCAGCTGAGGCAGAGGGAACAAAGCTGCTGTCTTAATGCCTGAGTGTTAATCAACTAGAAACTGATATATTTAAAACATGGAAACTGTTCAAAAATAGCATTTCTAAATAGCATGTTTTTCTGAGGTTTTCAGGATCTACACATCAGCCTGAGCCTGAAAGCACATGGCTGGTCCATTGATTGTGATAGGATAATGTGTGAGGGAGGATTAGAGAATTAAAGCCTTTGTACATAGACCAAAAGGAATAAGTTAGGCAAATTAATTCATCGTTGCTCATGGGACTGTGAGAGAGTGCCGGACCTGTCTCTGTATCAGTCCTTCAATCTGTACTAAAGATGCTTGTCCTCCTCTGTGCAGCACTTGTTAGGTTCTATGGAATCAAAATGCTACATGGGCATTTGGAGTTACTGGTTCTGGGATGCACATTGTCCAGCTCTTAGTGTTGTGTAGTTGGATGAAGGATATTAAAAATTTTCCCCTACGCTATTGCCAATACAAATGTCGGGAAAATGGACAGCCCTGTGTTCAGGAGAGCACAGCTGTGTTTGTTGCCTCGGGGGCACACAGCATACTAAAGAGGACCAGGAGGGATGGGGAGGGATAGAGTCTGTCCACACTGGCTGATGGCACAGGACCATGGTGGACAGTAGAAACAGTCTCCAGGATCCTGAAATGGCCATATTCTGCAAAATGGCCCATGGGCTTTCCTCTGGGCTCTGCACTGTCCTATTTACTTTGTGCTGTATGATCTGGTTTTACATTGCAGTTGCTATTGCTATTTTTAGTTTCCTAAGGAAATGAACATGCTAGCACCATGCTGTGTGTGTATCTGTGTGCATGTACTTTACTAAGCTTTAAACTTTTTGATCAGTTTCAACCCAATTTGGCAGAGACTGGAGGTCTCAAAACACACTGTGAAAGGAACTGGCTGGGTAGAAGGCAGAAATCTTATTTATACCTCCAGTGAAGGCACAAGTGCTCCTCTTACTAGACATCAGAGATCCCATCTGTGCATGGCATCACTTGTATTCTCAGTTTATTGTCACAGCTTTCTACTGAACTGTTTCAAAAATATCCCTTTTTCCACCCACTTACTTTTCTCTAGATACTGGCCAGCCATTGACAATGCTCTGAGACGTGCAGCTTTCAACTACAGAGTACAAATCCGGCTTCTGGTCAGCTGCTGGGCCCACTCTGACCCAGCCATGCTCTACTATCTGAGGTCCCTGCGTGCTCTCAACAACCCACATGCCCACATCAGTGTTGACGTGGTATGATAAGAAACCTGATTTTTGAAAGACAGCTTGAGGATATGGCCCCACACTGATTTTTGAGTCTAAGCTGCCAGTTGCATGTGCAAGTGTCAGGTTTTAGAGAAGCAGATTGTCCATTGTTGCAGTGACTGTTTCAGGTCCTTGAGAAAATAATGCCCAAGAGATAATCTTTGAGGAAGCAGCTATTGCAAACTACTAGTGATGTCAAGGGATGTGCCTTAGCTACAGCACTTGTGACATTATTTTCCAGGCATTGGAACAGGCTGCCCAGGGAAGTGGTGGAGTCACCATCCCTGGAGGTGTTCAAAAAACACATAGATGTGGCACTTCAGGACATGGTTTAGTAGGCATGGTGGTGTTGGGTTGATGGTTGGACTCGATGATCTTAAAGGTCTTTTCCAAACTAAACAATTCTATGATTCTATGATTATCCAGGCAGTAGCTTTTGCTGAGTACCATGACAGTAGTAGCAGTTTATATGACAACTTAGTGCTCTTCTCATAGACCTTTTCCTGTATGGAGTATCTTAAATGGGTCTAATTATGATCAGTTTTTTACAGTTGAGAGCTCTGCTGACTGTCTATACAAAGGAATCAATTTCTGAACACTAAATATTACACACAGGTCGTAGGCACTAGGCTGGAATGCATCAAGTGGAGTGGGGATGGTGTGGAGGCTCCCAACATGGTGCAGTTACCATGACAGAGAGAAGTCACAGAAGTAAGGAGGAATGGTTTTACCAAAAAAAAAAAAAAACCAAAACCAACCCAGAAATGTAGGTTTTAGTAAGAGTTTACACAAGAAGTTGGGCATTATTGTTGTCTGCAGTACCCCTCGTGTCTGTGATCAGCCCATTCCAGCACAAAATAAGAGCAGCAATCAGTGGTAAATGCATATCTATTAAACAGCTGCCTAAAACTGCATTTAATTGTCTGCCCTGTAATGATAATAGCTGTGCCACTAATTGAACATTGTGAAGGAAACATTATCCTTATCTGATCTCAATTGCTTATCCAATTTTATGTACAATGGAAGTACTACTTGTTAGTTTTCTTGGATAAGAGTAAAATCTCTTTTATGGTACATTTAATAACAGTGTGTGGAATATTCTCTTCTTTCTGTACTATGCTATTCTTTGAAAATATAGAAAACCTGCATTGTCCAATTATTCAGTCTGTTCCTCACTCTGGTATTTCTATTTATGTTCTCAATTTCTCTCCCTCCAGAAACTCTTCATTGTTCCAGTTCTGAATCACACAAATATTCCTCATGGGAGAGTGAATCACAACAAATACATGGTCACTGATAAAGTAGCCTATATTGGTATGTATTCCATTATTCCAAATACTTACAGTATCTTCAGATCTATAGGACTGAGACTGAGATAGGATGGGCTGCAGTATCGAAAAAATACCTCATTTTGCCACGTAGAGCAGACAAACATATCAAAGTATATGGCTTTATCAGAACGTCTGCCCTGGGTGAAGAAGTAGAAATGTGAAGGGGAGACAATAATGTAGTTCAAGTTCAGTAAGAGATTATTTCATATGGTTGGGAACCATTAACAACAGGATATGACAAGTCTGAGTACACAGCCTGTGAGAAACACAGTAGGAATTTCACAGACTGTGTGCTTAGAATGATGCAGTGATAGCTGATGCTCTAGTATACAACATTACCGTGCTTTAATAAAAAGAAATTGCTGGGAGGAATTAATTCCACGCACTGTTTGTTGAACAGAACTCAAGGAAAGGAAATGAGAAAACAGTAATGTCAATTGCTGCTCAATTCCGGAAAGTTGGGATGGTGTTTATTTTTCACTCTTTTATCAGGATCCCTCAAAAAAGGGAATGTGAAAGGGTTCTGTCATTTCAGTCAGCTCATGCTCCAAGCAATGCAAACCAGCAAATAGCCTGATCTTCCAACAGGCTGAGGACTTGCAGCTCTGTTTGCCTTTAATAGAACTTGTTTCTTACTAAGTTGTCTTTTGAAGACAGATATGCAGGTAATTTGTTTTCATGCCTAAGCACCTTCTGGAATTGACAGTAGATTTTTCTGGCTAAGGCAAACACCAGAAGTGCTAAGTGATAAAATGTGGGTTTTTTCACAGTGTTTGATTTTCTGAATTGTGGTAGCTTTGGAGAGACCCATAGCCAATGTCTACAGCAGGATTCCCAGCTTTGCCTGGCTTAAAAGCGGCCATTGCATGCTGAGCTCAGAACAGCCCCTGAGGATTTATTGATCAAGGGTCCAGTTTCTCCTCTCATTTTCCTTTAACAAGTAAAGAGAATTAAGTCCATTAAGGATTTTTTTTCTTTGAACACAGAAACCCATATTAAGCACTGGCTTTTACCCCTCTTAATACCCAAATGTTGCACTCCATTCCCATATTTATAATGAATAGATTCGTCCATCTCCATCACAGGCTGTAGGGAATCAGAAGGTTACGAAGTTTCAGGGTTGCGGTTAATACTGACTTTCTGAAACTTGAGGTCTGGAATAAGAAGAAGGTGACCTGATTTTTGCTGCTCCATTGGTCCTAATGAGATTTGCAGTTGTACAGCAAATAGCAAAGCCAGGCAGTGTGGACTTAACAAGTATGGAGATCAAACAGGACACTGGGAAATGAATGTTTTCTAATTAGCTACTTTTCCATTGCATAGGGACTTCCAACTGGTCAGAAGATTATTTCATTAATACAGCTGGCGTGGGACTAATTGTCAAACAGAATTCTACCAACCTGCAAAGAAGGCAACTGCCTGTCCAGGAACAGTTAAAAAACCTTTTTGAGCGAGACTGGAATTCCAAATACGCAGTAAATCTGGAAGATGTGCAGGGACAGAAAGACTGTAACTGGAGAGGTAGGCTCTGAAGTGAATTGAAATATAAATTTAAAATAAAACCAAAAAATATATTTTAATCTTGTTCCCCATGCAAAACAAGGAGCTTTCTTCTTTATGTCTTTGTCAGAGAAATTGCTTCCTCGTGGTGTCCACATTGTCTGATGACATTAGAACGTCTTATAGTTGACTCTACCTGCAAAACTGTTAGTCAGTGTGTGACATTTCCTTTTTTGTGTGATTACCTCATCCCAGAGTTAATGAAATCCATAGTGTTATATGACAAACTGTCTGATATCAAAACAAACATGGAAGATGCAACCAGATCTCAATATATCATAGATGCAGATCGCTATTGCTGTGCTATTTTATCTGAGGAAGCTATATATTTCAACCTTAATGTTCCATTAACAATGTTTGCTTACATGTGTTTAAGCCTATTTTTAATAAACTCCTGGCCACTTTAAGATTTGAGCCACGTAAGTAATCACCTACAATAGTGAGGGCAGATTTTTTATGGCATTTAGGAATTAGAGGTACAGGGAAATACCTGTATTTAAGTGTTGAGGCTAGGTGCCAGAATTAAATAGCTGGGATTTAAACCGTGAGGCCAGCTTCCAGCTCAGCTGCCCTGGACCCCTGCACGTTTGGGGATGTTTGGATGTCTGCGTCAGCCTCCTGCAGCAAACAGGATGGGGGGAACGGGGCAAAGCCGCTGCGTGAGCGCTGGTGTGGCAAAGGCATCCCACCTGCATTGTGGGCAGTGCTTGGAGAGCCTCCTTGCTCTTTTAGGGCTGTCCTGGTGCTGGCCCTGACCAGCGTTGTGTCTCTGGACTGCCTTGTCTTCTGCAATCACACAGGGACCATAAACCTGAGCCATCTGGTGCCTTACGTCCATATCCCCCACTGCGTGGTGGCTCTGCCCTAGGTGACTCTCAGAAGGGACGGGAAAGGAAAGCTGGGCATGTGCTCCAGCCGTGAAGCAGTGCAAGTGACACTGGGCTGGGGATCCGAGAACCTCGCCAGGGCTGTGCACCTTTGCCTGATGCTGGAATCGAAGTCTCAAAGTGAACTTTTTTGCTTTGGGACTGATGTACAGCAGAGGTGGGAGAGCTCAAGGTGAAAGCCCAGAGCACGGCTCCACAGAAGGGTCGGGCACACGCCCTGTCCCAGCACTCTGTATCTCAGCTGTGAAAGCGCAGTGGACCTCTCCAGCCTCAGAAAGGCATGCAGCAGCTCGTGGCTTCACTCCCATCCTGGCAGGACCTTGTTCAGTTGCATTTTGGCTCTGAGGCCATCTCTCTTGCTGCAGACACAGCAGTGGGTAGCAGGAGTACAGGCATCCCCATCACGGTGCAACCTCCCCATCCTCTGGAGCAAGTGCTTTGGTGCTTTTGAATCCCTGCCCTGTGCTGAGAATGACAAAGGGACCTGCTGTGATTGTGTGTCTGTGGACTGATTTATATCTTTGTGAATACACACAAATCCCCATACAAATAAGGCCCCTTCCCCATGAGGTCTTTTGGAGATAATACCAACCAATTTTCCATTTTTTGGTTTCCAGGCTGCTCCTCAGCTATCTCTTCCAGACACTTCCAAGAGTCCTTGGATTGTTTTAACCATCATTACAAATCAATGCTTGATGTTATTAAGGCAGATTTTTAAGACATGTAGTTACATTTACAGATAACACTGAAATATTGTGAGTATTCACATACGAGCAAACATATTGAGGAAGATGCAGGTGCTTTTAGCGCTCTCCTCCCCTATTTGCTTTCTAGAGGCTGCTTAATATTTTGGGATTTCCATTCAGTAATTACAATTTCTGGCAACGTAGAACCTCCCCAGCTGGTTTTCACTAGCTCCATTTCACGGGTTTATTATCCTGTACCAACAAATATATCCAACCATGGTCTGTATTAATGCTTGCATGCAAGAATTACATTGGACAGATTTTTCCCAGTGCAATGAGCACATGTGAAAGGTGGGTCAGTTTGAAAATCTTTTTGAGAAATTACATCTTTAACCAACAGAACTATTTTCTATAGAGGACTGCACTCCTCTAGATGGCACTCGAAGCTACGTTTTCACTGGTTTGGGTGGGATAGATACTGCAGGGATAAGAAGAAAACTTCTTTCTCCTCTGCTTGTAAGCTCACCTGACAGTGCTGGGTAAGTTGTTCAGTGGGACAGAGTTTCTGGGCAAGCTGGGAGACTTGTCTTCTTGTAATATAAGAATCGTGTGGGGTAAGGTTCACCTTGTAAAGGAAAAATTGATGCTTATGAGCGTGTTCTTTTATTTTCATCGCTGGCATCATGTGTGCTTTTCCTCCACATATGAAGGAGGGGTTTATGATTAAGACAATGAACTGGACCTAAGACAAACTTGAGTTTATTTTCCTGGTTTCTTGTGAGATTTTTTAGGCCCCTTCATAGCTTGATTCTAATTTACTTGTTTTCTATTACAAGGGTAAAATATGGTGTAAATTATAGCCAGGCTTTGAGTCTCTTAGTACTTTTCCATTTATGAAACATGGTTAGTAATAGTTCTTATCCACCCACCTGTTTCTTGTCTCTTTCATTTAGATTGTGATTTCTTCACATGTACCACATGTAAGCTGGGGCCTCCAGTAGTATGCGTTAGCATCTATTTATTATTCTTGAATGGATTTTCTAGTTTGTTTGCAGGCAGTTCATTTTTTTCTCAGTGTTGGCTTATTCATGTCTGAAAAAGTTGCTGGTTTGGATCTTGAGCATGGATACTGTCCTCTGATCAGCTCATCTCATGTACCTGTGTTATGATGGAGTACAACTTAAGTGAACTGGCCCTGGTTTACCTGAGTGGCTTTCATGCAGATCTGCTGTACCACTCTCCCAGCCACCTCATTTCTGAGGGCACTTGGTTAGGTACAGTGCCTTGTGGCTACAGCACTGCTGACACCAATGCAGATGATGGAAAGACAGAACCTAGCTGGCTCTGTAGGTTTATGAGTTCTGACAGGACTACAAAGTCATTTGGTTTCACTAGACACCAGCTAGTTCCAAAAGATTTAGTATTATCTGTTTTCAGTTTTTGTTCCCATTACCCAGGATTTTCTTTTCCCAGTTGTTCCAGATAAATCATACCTTTGTCGCTTTTCTCCAGGTACTGAAGAAAACTTTTCATCTACCATTTATTCTATATCAATGCACACTTAATTTTTTGACAGTCATAAATATCTCCATAATCCCTGGAAGACAGCTCTCCTGTCATGGGCACTGCCTCATGGACCTCTGCTCTCTGCAGCTTCCTGAGGAGGAGAAGCAGAGAGGGAGGTGCTGATCCCATTCCATTCTTCTTCATATGTATTATCTCATTCAGGATTAATTTTGGCTGTCTTGCCTTTGGAATATGTAAGAGGTCCTGCTTCAAATGTAACGACAAAATAGCCAAACAATAGAGATGTATTCATGTCTTAACGATGCAAGAAATTACTAAGGTGGGATTGTCTTTAATGCATGTATACCTTCTTCTGCATGTCAAATCACAGTTGTAGGCTTCTTCAGCTGGAGACTGTACATAGATGTTTAGCTGAACAGCCCACTTTTTCAGATGTTAAAAAATAAGCAGTAATCAAGGAAACCTACCACAGTTAAAAGAACAACTGGAGCACCTCAAACTAAGTATGCAGGTGGGGTCAGAATCAGCCTGTTGACAAAATGTCTATGTTCTGCGGGTTTGTGTCTGTGCCCCTTGCACCCTTTTGAGCTCTGTTCTTAGCTATTCCTGCGATCAGACTCTTGGGTAATACCTTGTTAGCCTGGTTGCTTTTCCGCTAACCTTCACCTTTCCCAAAGCTGACAGTAGCCTATTTGGAGGAAGATTTTATTGCTGCTTCTTTTTTCTACTGGTCTTCCCTTAACTATTTCATTAATCTTTTAAAAATATCATAGTGATTATTGCTCTGTGGTCATTGCTGTCTCAGAGCTTGATTTTAATTGACTTGATTCTGTCACCTTTGCAACAGACTCCTACATTCAGTACTGTCTAGGTGGATTCCTACTCATGGGCCTAAGTAAATGGACACTACCTGAGAAACATTTTATGTGAAGGCTGCTTTGCAGGCAGATGTGAGCTGCTGTTAGAATGGGATGTCCTTTATTACATACATTACCTTTTTCTGGACTCAATTTTTCTGTCTTGATCACAATGTTTTCCTCAGTCCTGGTCTATACTGTTGCTGTCTGATATGATAATTTTGGGTCTACTGAACAATGACTTTTATACTTAGGGAAACTTAGGGAATGCTGCAAGATCCCAATAAATGATATGTGCCTAACACTTATGTGAACAGTCTCTTCAGAGATAATTAGAGTTCTCTTTAGAATAACTGCCAGCAGTTCTCTTTAGAATATTTAAGCCTAGCACAAAGATACAGAAATGAAGAACATCTCAAGCTACAGATGGTTAGACAACCAAGTACACTTCCTTTACAACCCAGTTTCTAAATGGTTTGCTGTGTCTGCTTTCCCTGTACCAAGTAGAATATGGAGAAAGAAAATACAGGATGAGAAAACTACGATAACAAAGCATGTCTGCACAGGCAAATCTATAAAACTCAGGGCTGTAATGTGAAATGTCTCCATTACCACTGTATTTAGAAACTGTGCTGTCATTTAGCAGCCACTTCAGCAAATAGTGGCGTATACTCAAACCTTTATTTCAGAATAAGAAAATCCTAACAGCACTATCAGTCACTCACGCTACTCAAGTTATTATTCATATGGTGAATTTATTGTGGATTAAGAATACAGACAGTGTTTCAATAATACATGTGAAGGCTGTCACATATGCACTCTGGTTTTTGTTATGCTCTTGAGAGAAGCATTAATCAGAGAAGCAAATAATTATATACATCTTCTTTCCCAGGAAATCTTTGAAGCAATTCCACCAGTGTGGCAGATCATTCTGTGCATTTAACTATCCAGTAAATATATACATTAAAATTTATTTATCCACATTTTAATAATTAGTCTTTGTCAGCATGTTTTATTTTGGTATCTTAAAAATGTGAATTAGCTGTATGGTTTTTGGTCTTGAATTTATTCTGTTGTTTTTTTTAAAATTCTTTTAAGGCTAAATATGACCCACCACAATAATCAAAAAATGAGAAGAGAGGAAGAGGTAAAGTGTTAGTGTCTCTACACTAGTATTTTGTTTTTATTTGGCATTTTAAAATGTTTGTGGAATATAAATATCACCTTAGCTGAAATAAAGAAAAATATTTTAATAAGAAAGCAAAAGTAGATCAGAAAGGTCCAAAGTCTAAACAGGTAAGTATAGTTCTCATAGTACTAGTTTATACTCCATTTTGGAAATAATCTATAATCTAAACATAATTGGTGTGTTTTTGAGAAGCCTATTTAACAAGTCTTTTTGCTATCATCGAGCCTTTCAATGGTTTACTTTCATGGTTCAGGTATCTTTTCAGACTTTGCTAAAACTATGGGCTTCTCTGTACCTGTAGTAATTGTTGCCTTTGGTGCAGATTTGAAGAAATCAGTATTTTTGTTAGTGCACAGTATAGCATATCCATGTACTCGAAAATTTAATGTGGTAAATTCTGTTCAACTGTTTTAATGAATATCAGCTTTGGGTTTTGTTTAATTTTCAGTTACTAGAAAATTAAGAAAACATTTTTTTCTGTACATGTAGATGATTTTATTTTCACTGAGGGTTGAGAATAGATGATCTTCATTTGGTTGTATCTCCAGGAATATCAGATTGACTATCTTTTTCCTCCTCCAACAAGATTAGTTCAGTTCTTGCTGAAGATGTCACGATAGTTCGAGAAACTGGAACATTAGATGAGGCCCCATCAATTTCAACTTTTCCACCCTCTGTTGTTTCTTTAGGTGATAAGCTTTCTTGTGCATCAAAAAATACATCAGGTTTATCTGATGGGCTATCTTCATCTGAGATTCTTCCCTCTTTATGACTCATCTCTTCTTTGTCAACAGCCTTAGCCTTTTTGGAAGGAGATGTGAAACCAAGCTTGGGAAATCTAAACCATCCAGTTTTTTCAGTTTGCTTAGAAGAATCATTATCTGATGTGTCAGCAGGTTTCACATTTTCTGGAACTGATTTTTTTACTTCTGTTTTTGAATCTGTGCTTATTTCATCACCAGAAGATGAAAAGCCAATACTTGGAAGCCAAAGTTTGAATCTTCCAGGAGACCTTTTACTATCAGTCTTTTCTTTTTCATTGGTTATGTCTTTTTCTTCATCTTCTAGTGCTTCAGCTACATCCTCATCTTTAGAGAGAGGACCTGCAGTCATTCCTGCTGGTGACTTATCAGGAAGACTCTCTTCAAGTTTACTGGAATGCTTTACTTCAACAGCAAATGTTTTTAACTTTGGCAAAGTTACTTCTCCACTAGACTCTTCAGTCTCACTGTGTGGTTTGTCAGATAGTTTAAGCTCAGCACTGCCAGTTCTCTGCGCTGCTACTCCGAAGCTTTCATCAGCACATTTAGGTTTGCTCACTGATATACCTTCTGTGGAAGATGGCTGCTGGACTAGCCCTTCCAAGTTGCTATGTGATTCAGGCAACTTCACCTTGAGCAATGAGAATCCCAAAGTTGCAGTTTTGACTTCTGATGAGAGAATCTCTGATTCTTTCAGGATTTCAGTAGTGTAAATCTCACACCTTTCAATAGCAACATGTTCAGGTTCTACTTTCTCACTCACTTCTTGGCCCTCTACATACGACCAATGAATGTCTTGCCCTGCATTTGAAAGGGAGGACTCTATGGTAGTAGTCATCTGTGCTGTTTTAATGTCAGGTTCAGTCAGTGTTAGAATTTTGCTTTTTGCTTTTTGAATACCACCCTCTGGAGCTTCTGGTGTTTCTTCAGGGATAGCAGAGCTTGCTTGCAGTTGCACTACTTCAATATCAGTACTAGAGCCCTTTGGATCTGTTACCACCTTTGACACTGAAACATCAGCTTCAGTTGGGAGAGTTTTGAAAGTGAATCTTGGTATTTTTAGTTTGGGAATTTTTATATTTACTTCTGGGCCACCTTGTGATTTGTCCACTGTTTCCACTGTTATTCTGGCAGATGCTTCCTTATGATCTGGAGCTGGACTTTTCAGGCCAATAGATCCTTCTGATTTTTGAAACTGCATTTCTGCTGTGCCTATTTCAGTTTTACATACTGAATCAACTTCTGACTTTGGCAAATTGATATCATCTTCAAAACCCTTCACTTCTGAATGCAACACTCCAAACTTTGGAATCTTAAACTTGTATGTTTTAATTTTACTTGTTTCTGCTCTATCTTCTACTTGCACATCCACCCCTGCAGACATGTCCTTTTCAACACTTTTCACTTGAAATTTCATTTCAGGATCTACTCCAGCAATTTTAACATCCATCTTCACTTCTGGAACTTCTACCTTTAGATCTTCCATCTTAGCTGTAACATAAGCACCATCTTCTGATCTCTTTGTTGTTGATGATTCACACGTAGGCTTTTTTAATTGGCTTCCTTCAATGTCTTTTCCTATAATTTTCATCTCACCCTTTTTCTTTCCTTTTTTAATTACTGCCTCTTGATTTTGGATATCTAGCTCTTCCTTTGGAAGACTAACATCTACTTTCTCCTGTGTTGCATCCAGAGTAATTTCAGCTAATGATGGTTTACATCCTACTCCTGAAGTCTCTAACTTAGTGGAACTTTCTACCTTTTGGACTTCTATATCTTGTGATTTGACTTTATGCTCTTGAAGAGTCAGATTAGGAAACCTGTTCATTAAACTGTTGTCTTGGTCAATTTCTGAAGTGCTTAGGTATGATTTAGACAATTCTGCTGAAGACACTGTGAATTCTGATGTATGCATTTTTTGTCCTTCAGCACTGCGCTTAACTATGTCTGCATAAGTTTCAGGTTTTGGAATATTCACTCTACTATCTGTTCTTTCTGTGGATAATGAAATATCTCCTTCCATCTTTGCCAAGCTAACATCAGAAGCCTTCACAGAATCTCCTAATTTTGGAATCCCTTCTTTTCCAACAGTAATTTCAGTGCCTGCATGTGGTAATGAGAAGGTATTTTCAGGAATACTTGTTTCAGTTTGTACTTTGACAGAGGGAATGCCTGCCTGAGCTTTTTCCATACTTCTTTCAGTATCAGCATCACCTTTTTTTTCCTTTAAGGATGTACTGCCAAATGCAGGTATTCTGAATTTTGGCATTTTAAACCATCCCTGATGTTCTTCAGTCTGAATATCTTCAGCTTTTATTTCATATTCTTTTAATTTGATTTCTTTATCCTCAAAGCTCTCAATAGCTCCCTCTGTCATTGGTTTAGACACTGACTGCGGGCTTATGTCTACCTTTGGAGCTTCAATGCCAGCTGTCAGAACTTGGGGTGGTTTTATCTTA
>VYZV01008219.1:206580-339090 GCA_013401275.1 Pandion haliaetus | reverse complement strand
GGTAGCACACGGAAATTTGCAGTTATTATTGGTGTTAGAGAGACCACAGAAACACCATGTGAGTCCTTGCGATTACTCTAGATGGGTCACTGCAACAAAACTTGTCTGTAGTAGGCTTCACCAAGCAATATGAATATGTAGTTTTGTTGTCAGTACGCTGAATAGTTTGAAGCCCTGGTTCAAAAGTTCACTTTTTTCTTGGCTGGAAGGAATGTTAAAAGCATTCCCTGGGGAAATGATACTATTAGGCAATGAGTTAAAAATATGGATTTATCACATTTGATACATTAAAAACAAAGAGAAAATGTATCTATGCCAGATTTAAAGTGCAAGTTTCAAAGTAATAAGGGATGTGATTTCAGGGGGACAGCAGCTGCCTAGCTCTACACTACACAGAAGGGGGGGGTCTCCTGGATCACTAACCTCTAATGCTCCCCTTACCTTATATTTGGCACGTGAACAGTAGCCTGTGGGTTCTAGATCCACAGTGGAGACCCACTGTCTAAAAAGTAGCTGTTGTATTATCTAGCTTGTACCTCTGAATTGACAGAATAGGTAAGGGGATTTTTGTTTAGCCCCATGGATGTCAAACCACCTTGTCAACCCTTCTGGTGCAGCTGCTGGTCAAGCTGGGTGCTGGCCATCTGCAGGTCTTGGGATAATGGCCACTGTGTCTCCTCAGTATTGAGCTAGTACCAACCCTTGAAAGAGGAAAGAAATAAAAACTAAATGCCTTAGCTGAGGAGTGCCAAAGTTGCAGAAACATTTCCTGTATCAAACTCTAACTCAAAAACAGACCTTGGAAGAAAAGTGCAGTCTTATACTTTGCATTAATCAGGTTACTTCTCTGAATCAGGCACCCTGAATCTCTCATGGCTGGATTTACAAAATGGAGGTTCTACTGGTAGGATGCTTCACTTTTTTTCTGTTGAGGAGAAACTAAAATATGCTTGCAATCAGCAGAAACCCTTACAGTTCCAATTCCCTGTAGACTCACAGGTGGGAAAACTAACGTGCAAACGAATATTACTCTGTTAGGGCTACCTCGCTCACTCCAAAATATGATTGCATTATACTACTACTGAAGTTGCTTGTCTGAAAATGTGCTACCGTTATGCTAGATGATGTACAAATGTACCAGGCAAAGAATCTCATCTGCAGGGAGATCTTAAAGCCTCTGAGAGCGAGAACATATTTTCCTTTCTGCAACAAGTGTTGAGGGTCAGGTCAAGCTCTTTGCATATGAAGTGCTGCTGAGAACCACACGAGAGTTTTTTAAAATGCTCTCTCTTATATGAGGCACTTTTACAATATCAGCTCAAGTGTCTTTTGTTTTCTGATAAGACTAGTATGTAATATGCCATACCGAAGAAGCAGTGGAAGCAGTACAGTCCTTGATTCAGGCTTTCATGTTAAAATGGAAATAAAATGCAAATGTCTATCTTGCTGCTGTATAAATGCATTAAACCACAATGATAATGCTTTTGAGCTGAGCAGGAAAGCACTTTATGATGGTTTTATTTTATTAATGGAATATGGTACAGATAGATCAGCTAGACTGATGTATGTTTTTATGAAAACTTGTCAGATGTCTTACCTTCCTTGCAAAACTGTGGGAGAATTTTAGCAGTATTTACAAAATATTTTTTGTAATCTGTTCATATTACATATTAACAGAGTGATCAATAGTAAAGAAGGGTGTTGTGGTATATTGTAGTTAATTAGGATTCACGTCCCTGAGGTAAAAGGTGCCTTTTAAATGAAGAGATGATTGGATCCAGTATTGACTCCTGGGGTACACTGCTAGTTGCTGGTCTCCAACTAGACTTTGTGCCACTGATCACTACCCCTTGGGCCCAGCCATTCAGCCAGTTTTAAATCCACCTCAGTGTCTGCTCATCCAGCCCATACTTCATCAGCTTCTGTATGAAGATCTTATGGGAGAAAGTGTTGAAAGCCTTACTGAACTACAAGGTAGACAATACCCTCTGCTCTCCCCTCATCTACCAAGCCATATGACAGTGCCTCCAGCAGATGTTACAGCTTTTAGCAACAATGCCTCTGCTTCCTCTTGAAATTCTCAGCTCTTCTCTCATCCCTCCCCTTTCTAATTTCCCTTTCACATAACTTCCTTCTTTCCTCCTTAAAACTTCATCTTCCTCTCTTGAGGCAGAGTCTCTTCCCTTTCTTGACACTACAGTCGCTAGCAGATAACCTATGGCAGATGTCCCTGACCTACCACACTATAAGGAGCCCTTTTTATGAAAACAAGCAAACAACCCCAAATCTTTTATCCTGCCTTCCTCTCACCAGTGAAGGGAAGACTTGTGTTTTACTGCTGCAATTCCTTTTCCATTTCCTGTGAAATGCTATTAGCCTCATACGCAAGTATGCACAAAGACCTCTCTCCAAGAGGCATGGATCAGGGGAAGGTAATACTATAGGGGAATGAAGGGGAAAGACAAGGGGAGGGATGAGAGTGACGGTTATGAGACCAGGGGATCAGGGTGACAGGAACAATCGTGTTGTGAAGTACAGAACTACCTCACTTTTATCAAATATGGCACGAAAATATGTGAGGACATCCATGCCATGGTTCCTTGGAGATGTGTGCAGGGTCCTCGAGTGCTCTGCACTCCAAGGCTGAGACCATCCAGGCTTTAGGGGCTGTTGGTAGTCTTATATGAATCAGATGCTCCTGAGGTTTCCCTTGCCCATCTTCACCCACCCTGTGGTACTCTGGGTACGGTATGGTGGGGACTCCTGCAAACACAGTCCACATACTGGTGCCTGTGGGATGCTGTGGCAGAGGGAGGGAGTGAGGGCCATTCTCTAGCTTTAACTTCCAGCCACTCAATCTTGCTCTGCCACTGCAGGCACAAAGGGCAGTCTATTGGAAATCTCTTCCCCGTACAGTTATTCATGTATCACGGCAAGATCTCTTCTGACCTTTTCTTTGAAGAATTTCAATCTATTTTGCTTACCAGGCTCTCTGTAAGACAGATTTTTCTTGAGATCAAGCTGTTTTTGTAGCCCTCCTCTGAATCCAACATCTTAACAGTACCTAAAGGACAGAGCAGTTAAGGATATATTTAATTCAGATTTCCTGTTCTTGATTTGGGTATGTGAATCCTTGCAGCACCAGAAGTTGTTGCAACCTAATAGCAGCATGTGTCTACTCTGGCATAGAAGCATTAGTTTGCATTTGCAAAAGCTGGTTAACGCTCTGTTATAGGTTTGTGTGGCGCAGGGGTTTTTTGGTATTTTTTGATATTTTGAAAATTCAGTCACAGACTCTGAGATTTTACTTAATCCTTTCAATCAGATCGTGCTTGAGCACAAAGTTATTTAACAAAACATAGGTGTTTAGTAAAAAGTGCTATTGTTATGTAATATGTGGATACATCCCTCATGCTGTTCTTACAAGATTCTCTTCGGGTTCTGACCTCACAAGCATTTTAACCTCATCCTTCGAGCGTGTTGTTGTTTCAGCCCAGCTGGTAACAAAGCACCACGCAGCTGCTCGCTCACCCCCCACCCCTGGCCACGGTGGGATGAGGAGAAAATCCAAAG
Source organism: Pandion haliaetus (assembly GCA_013401275.1). Classification (NCBI taxonomy): domain Eukaryota; kingdom Metazoa; phylum Chordata; class Aves; order Accipitriformes; family Pandionidae; genus Pandion; species Pandion haliaetus. Next base: position 335,517 of record VYZV01008219.1, on the reverse strand, counting down.
GCAGGCTCATGGGTCAAGACAAGGACTGGGAGGGATCACTCCCCACTTATGGTCACGGGCAAAAGACAGGCTCAACTTGGGGAAGAAACAAAATCAATTTCATTGACTACAAATCAAATCAACCCATGGATATTAGGAAGGAAAACCAAACCTCAGAACACCTTCCCCCCACCCCTCCCGCCTTCCCGGCTCAGCTCCATTGCCGGTTCTCTCTCCCTCCTCCCCCTGGCGGCACAGGGGAACNACACACTGCTCCAGCGCGGGCTTTCCCATGGAGTCACGGCCATCTTGGGGGGCCTCCGCTCCACCATGGACCTCCCTGGGCTGCAGGGGGACAGCCTGCCTTCTCCCCACGGGCTGCAGGGCCATCAGCCTCCTCAGGCGCCCCTCCTCCCCCTCCTTCTTCACTGACCTCGGGATCTGCAGAGGGGTTCCTCTCACGTTCCAACCCCCACACTGCCGGTTCCCCTTCTTCAACCTGTTCTCCCAGAGGTGCTCCCACCGTCACTGATGGGCTCGGCCTGGGCCAGAGGTGGGTCCGACTTGGAGCCGGGCGAGCTTCTAGCAGCTTCTTACAGGAGCCACCTCTGCAGCCCCCTCCCCACCACCAAAGAAACTGCGCCACACAAACCGTAACAGTGGTCTAGCTTCAGCTACAGAGGAGATTATAGAAAATGGCAGACGGTTTTGGCAGAGACATTGTTCTTCCAATAACTCAAATATATCTCTCTGCTGTGAGCTACAGTTGGCTGAATAATCTTTCCTTGCCTTAGCTGTGCTGTACCACTGTAGATCTCCTAATTGCTAAAGTCCTCTTGCTCCTGATGCACATGCGTTTCAGTATTCACATTCACGAGAAACTCAGCACCCAGATTCCTGGTGTTTGAGCAGTGTCCATTGTCATGGCCACAGAATAATCACAGATGTGCCCTGTCTCCTCCCCAGAGGAATGCTTTGCCATTACAAGTGTCACCACTTTGACTTCTGCTGGCATGCTGCTGGCTCAGCTGTTTTGACACAAAGGTTGCAATGATCTGGCAATCAACTCACAGGAGCTGAAGCTTCAAGGCTGAAAGGTCCCTGTTCTAGGCCATTGGTAAGAATTCAAAATAAAAAAGAAATAAATAATGACTTTACCTATGGTACTTTACACTGAATTCACAAAAGAGGATCAGCCAATAGTTCAGCAAGCAAATAGAAGCTAAATTAGCAGTTACACTATTCATTTTAATCTACGTAGTGATCTCTACTTGTCCATATCATATACACGTGTATTTTTATTCAGTATACACAGAAAAGCAAGCAATGTTTCAACCTGCCAAATCTTTTTCTCTGCAGAAGGCCTACTCAAATACAGACTCTCTGGTGAAGAACAAGGGCTGGTCAGTGGCAACAAACAAGCTGTAGGAAGTGCAGCATAGCTACCCAGTTGTCTGTAGTCCTGACTTTCTCACCGATTCCTCTGCGCCCTTCAGTGAGGCACCTAGCCTGTCTTTATCACAGTTCATCACATAATAAATGGAGATAATAACCCTTAGCCCCAGTGTAAATAGGCTGATGATTTAAGGATGAAAAATATATAAAATGACATTGTATTGCTTTTACTCTCAAGGATTACAAAGCATTCTGCACATTACAGTACAGTCAGCACTAAAAGCTTCACTTTCTAATGCCTCCATTTAAAAGCTTAAAGTACAACATTTGTACAATGTGTGACCTATTATGGCAGTCATTGACATTTGGGGAAGTTCTCCCTTCTTTTAATATATGGTTTTGGAACTTCGCTTTCTCCAGCTGGAAAATCTCCTAATTAGAGAGTTTGTTTTTCCTTTAAGAGTCCCCACAGCATTAAAAAAAAAACACAACCAGGGACTAAATACTCAGACTAGGTTCAAGATGCAAGAACATGTCAGAAGCAGAGGAGGTGATGGCACATTGCCACCTGTAAGAGAACAGTACATCAGTTACAAAGCAGGGAAAACAAGAAGAAAGCATGCCAACTTGGGAGAATTTCTTTGCTATGCCTTCAGTTTCAGGGCCATACATTAGAAAGAGTCTTGGTAATTGTTCTGAAACTTCAGGTATGCCTCTTCAAAGATACCCCAAAAGTTCTTTCTTATCTACTAATTCCAAATACATATTTTTTATGGTAAGAAGATGACATGTATAACAAGCGCTCCCTCCCTACCTGCTGAATGGAAAGAGCCCTGTGCTTGTTGGACCAGCGCCCTTAGTCCAACACTAGGAAAACCTTGCACCATTTCTTTCAGTTTATGAAACACATCTGTTCAAAAGCCAGTTCAAGTTGTCTGAGACTGTCCCTTCCTTCTTTCTCTCTAGTAAAAATGTGTGAGTTAGGAAAAACATTGGGTGCAAGAGATTACTTTTCCTTGGCCTATGTATTTTCCTTTGCTTCCATATACTTACTCTTATATGATAAAGATTGTCAAGTTTTAGTAGCTGCCTCCTAACAAAAGAACTATTTACATGGGAGTGTACCAAAGCAATCATTGTTTTATTTGCTTTGATCCCATGCTGTTCTCTATAAAACTCTAAACCAGGGTCAGAAACACTGCCATATAATGAGGTGAAAAGGCACTCATTGCAAACAGAAAACCTTAAATAAATAGCTTGTTTTCTGCTCACAGGCTGTGCTGTTTAAAAGGTCTTGTGACAACTACCTGCCAATAATAAGTTATTATGACCTTGTAGAAGTCTTACCACATGAAAAAGGCAATATATGTTTAATTATTTTTAGTAATTGCTAATGATATCCCTAGGGCAGTATTGTGTTAGAGGCAGAAGACCAAAGAATGAAACCACACAAAATAAGGCTGATGAGTAAATGATATGTCCAGCTTTCCAGTGTACTGAGGAGCTCTTTTAATGCATGTTTCCAGGTGTTAGTCTCTTGATGATCTTTTTATAAACTTGCTCTAGACCTCCTTATTGCTCTGTAAAAGTATAACCTTTCCTCTGTAATTAGTCACGCTGTTTCTTGGAATTCTTCTGCAAATCAGGCTGTGGCATTGCCTGGCAGTGCCTTGCGTGCCCGGATGCTCTTCACAGGGAGCTGTTGGCACCTGTGAACCCTTTCACTTGTACTGCCACCTGTGCCTTTGAACTTGCTCTCTTCTGCCAAGTCGTACGCACCCTTCACGCTTGTATCTGTGCACCTTTGCTTCTCACTTTTACTTTGCATCAGCCTTTTTCCAACTGTGGTCACAGTCGGCGAGGAGTCATGAAGAGATTTGAAGGAAATCATGGAAAGACTTAGAGGAGACCGCAAAATACTGGAAGATGTAGAGTTAGTTGGCAGCAGCTTGGTACTTCGCTGGATGAGGAAATGAATGCTTATTCTTGCATCCAGTAATGACAGCCTGTTCTTCCTTTCCCAACCCGAAGGAACTGAGCTTCTGCCAACTCAGGGGGAGCACAGGGACAAAAGGAGGTTCACAGGAAGGCATCTGAGACAGAAAAAGGACTAAAAAGCGGGGTGGGGGTGGTCACTCTTTCAGAAAATTTGAGAGAAACAGCTTCAAGTTTATAAGGCTTTCATGTACCCCAAACTACTGAAAATTCTCTCTCTGCTTATCCCTTCCCAAACAGCAAAACTCTCACAAATGGGAAGCACCAATATTAATGAGAAATTGTTTTCTATTTATCACCTGATTTTCTTGGTGTACCTTATAGTCTCTCTGCTTGATAAAATAAAGCTCTGCATGGCAGGGCCCAGAGGCTGTAATCAAATAGCACTCATAAATCTAATAAATAGCACTAATAAAACAGATCTAAAAAATGGATCAATAAAGTAGAAGTCATCACAGTGCTCTTGAACTATATGTTTATGACCTTATGATTTGAAAGCAGACCAGACTTGCCATGTTCACCAGTGGTCACTCACAAATCCCTGACTATTTGCGGAGGCCTATAAATATGGTAATGGGGCAGTGACAATCTCCCAATCCTTGCATGACTCCATACAGTACTCTCACAGAAGCAGAGGGAACGTAGAACAGTATTGAGCCCAGCACCTCTGTTGCTGCCTACAGTGGGATTTCCAGAGCGTTACGCAGCCTTTTTAAGGATCATATTTCAAGGATCATATTTCAAGGCAGGAAAAGTCCTGAAATACTAATCATCTTCCCATTAACTGTACTATTTCAGTGTTTTATCTTTAAATGCACTTGCTTCATTCACCTGAACCTCTCTATTATTACCATCATTAACAATAAAGCGTAAGCCATCTAGGTACATTATAGAAACACAGATCTCAACATGGACCTTGAACAGCACCAAGCTGTATCATACCCTATTTTCTTTTCAAGTTGATCCACCCAGCTCACATTTATGCTTCTCACCTCTGCTGTCTTTTGATTACTTGCAGGCTGTTTAACTATGGTAAGATCACATCACAACCTTTTTCCTCCCTTATCTTGGGGTGAGCCACTTGTCAGGGTATATTTTGTTGCTTATGTGGCTAAGGAGCTGCTGAAGGAGAGCTGGTCTGTGAGCTGCTGGGGTAGAGCTCCAGTGGAGCTGAGATGGGGCTGTTTGTGTAGGTGTGCCTGTGGTCCACCCCCGTGCCCTACAGCACCTCAGGGTGGACATCTGTCCTTGGCCACTGACAGTGGCTGCATGAGAGGGCCGGCAAACCCATGCAGGCTTGGCAAGGAGACTGAGCCCTGGTGCTAGTACTGACAGCCTGCCTGCCAGTGGCACTAAATCATTATCCTCTCCTCCGATCTGAGCTGCACAGACATCCCTAGCTTTCTCTACCTGGTTCTGTGATAAGCTGTCTTACCGCCTTAAATCTCACTGTAAACAGCATTGAGGGAAGTATAAGAAAGCCAGAAAAGACGAATGATTAAACTGATTTCTGTCATGAGGAGTTGATAGGAAACTAATGCTGAATCCTTATTTCCGAGTCCTGCACGATACATAGTTCGGCTTATTTACACAGGCAACTGCAGCTATAAATGAAGTTCACATCATCTTTTTTGATCGCAATGGTACTTTTCCTTCCCTTTCCCTCATCTAGTAGTATATTTGGAGACCCTGTTTTTACTCTTCCCCGAGCTGTGATAAATACATATGTACCAGCCAGATAACACTTGATTATTATTAATAATGGAATTTGAACATGGGCTCATTATAAATTAACAAGTATACTACTGGTGGAATGAGAAGATAAAAATGGGGCAACACCAGAAATGCATTTTAGTGATGGTGTGATGTATTGAAACAGTAGTTTCAAAACCACCATATTTGTGGGAAATGAAAACTTTAAACTGGATTATGGGTTGTGCCACCCAGTAGCAGGAAACACTTAAAAAAAGAGAAAAATCATATGAATTGTGAATTGGAATTGGGCTAATATTCAAGAAGTAACTGATTCCTCTAAACCTGAAAGCCTGACTTTCAGAAGTGTGGAGGAAATGTTGGTCTCCATTCAACTATTGGGAGCTCCCACTTCCTGAAAAGCAGATCCTCAGTTCAGCACTAAGACAAATTCTCATCGTCCAAATTAAGGACCAAACAAAATGAAGCAAACTAGCCAAAAAATCAAGAAAAGCTTATAAAAGTAGCTCAGTATGCATTGTAAATCTAATGTATTTAGAGTGCATGTAAAGTGAAATCACTGAATTTATGTTTTAACTGTATGTAAAGCCCTGGCTCTGGATAAATGAAAGAGAAACTTGAAGATCACCTTTTTCAGAGAGGAACAGAAAATAAATCATTGCTTTGTTCCTTCCTCATGTCCTTTTCAGCCGTCCAGACTATTCTGGCATCATTTGAGTTTGGGCTGAATGTTAGCTTATACTGTTGGTACCCAACTTACCCATATCCAAAATAATACAGTTCATTACAAATACTTGTGTACACCTTCTTGGGTTCCTGCAAGTTTAGTAAGGAAATATTTCTTTTTCACTAGAGTGAGTGCTTGAAGCTGGAATGAAGATAAACAGAAAAGCCACTCCTTTGTTAGAATTTGAAAGGAAGAGAGCTAGCTGAGGAAGACAAACTCTCATTGTTATTATATTGCCTTCTTCAGAAACTTATTAACTGAATAAATACTTGAGTGATGGGAGTAAATCTGTAGTTCCACAGTATCTGCAGCTTATGAATCAGTGAGAACATTGCTTTCCCAGCTGTGAAATCACATCAAAGGCAAAGCAGAGGTAAAAAACACCTCAGTGCAGCTCCCCTGCTGATCCATTAGCAGCAAAACTGCATTTACCTGACTTATGTCCAGCTATTACATCTTTCTCACCGGCAAGCCTTTGTGGTGTTTTTCCTCTGCCTGCCAAAGAGAAAGCGGGTATTGTGGTGGTGCACATTGGTGTCCGGCTCTCTCCCCATGGGGACACCACGCCGGTGTGGTGTTCTTGTTTGTCTTATGCCATGGATGAGACAAGACTGTTCTTGCTGCTCTGCCTGGCTGGCTGAAGGAAAAGTGTCTGGAGCACCTTGTAGCTCTGGGAAGTCTGCCTCCAGCGCTCTCCCAGGAGCCTGGCTCCACCCTGAAGCCGGATTCCTCCTTTTTGGGTTGTGGCCAGGGGAAGGAGGCAGGATGCATGCCCAGCTACCTGTGTGCAGTAACATCGGGAGGTCCTGCATGGGGAGCTGGGCCCTCTAGCGCAGGTGCTGCAAAGATGAAGACTGACGTCTTCATTGCAGATCAGGAGGCTGAGGCAGGTGTAAATCACCAGCACTCACCTGTTGCTATCCATGCTGGCAAGTGGCAGCTGTAGAGCAGGAGCAGACCCAGCTCTTGCAGGGTCTTTGGCTGATATAGGGCTGGGCCAGCGTCTCCTTGCATCTCACATGGTGGGGTGGGCTTGATTTCTGTCTGTATGTTGCACATAGTGGCAGGTAGTCTGTTTAAAGCTGATGGAAGTGAAAGAATGTATGGTAAGGTAGAGGTAGCAGAATTAGGCTCAGTAAAGCTAAAAGCAGTGATGGCTGAAGTCTTAGAAACAACAACAGAAAAGAACAAAATAACATAAAATGACTAAGCTGCTGTTTTATGGACTGCCTGCCAGGTGATAACAAGGAAGGATGCTGTTTGTAGCAAACTATAAGCTGGGTTTCTCTTACGCACCTATTTACAGAAATGGTCCCAAAGTTGGGAAATATATCTCACATGAACACCCAAACATGCTGGTTTGAGGCTTTTTACAAGTCTTCCCTCCTTCAAACTTCAGTTCCTCCATCCCTGCCTGTTGCCACAGTTGCAGGATTCTACTGTAAGGAGCATGCTGAATCTTTTCCATTTGCCTTCCCCTATAATTTCCTGCTTACTTCCTATTCTGGTTCATTTTCATGTACAAAGTCTGTTTCATCTGAATGGGAGGCTACAAACTAAAAACTAAATTTGTAGTTTCATTTGTGGCATTAATTCTCTTGCGGTAATGCTTACAGAAATAGTTATGAGAGTGTATAAGTTATACCAAGCCTTGAATAGGTAGGAACAGGAAAATTAAGCCATATTGAATGTATTCAATAAGTGCTTTTAATTAAGCATTTTAAATAAGTATAGCTGGTATTTTAACAATAGACAAAATAGGATGTTTTTTTCCCTGAGAGAACCTTTCAGTTAGTTTATTTTTCAAAGCTAATGCTTTATATTACCAGTGCAGGAATAATTTTGGATAATTAATGAAGTTTTTGTCTAAGCCTGGGATTGTTTAAAGAGGTACAATTAATTTTTTAGAAAGAATGAAGCTCCAATCCTTACCATGAAGGGAGAGGACTTTGTTCCTGGCTTAGTCCATTAAGTTCCAGTGAAATCAATCCCTCCATGTGTAAATCATGCCCTGACTGGTGCTGCTAAACTAGAAATTCCCCCTATTGGCATTTACGTAACATCGGTTAAAATGTCTTTGTTACATTGGCATCTTGATTCCAATGTGACATATGGTACAGAGGGGAGCAAAAAATATCTTCAGATGTTACAGAACCCAACAGAAAAACTCCAGATGAGAAAAGCTTTAGACCACTTGAAGAATACAAATGGTCAGGCTCTAGTGCCACATGAGCTTCTTTGTTTGACAGTGGATGTAATCCAAAAGCTGCCTGAGGCAGGAAGGCAATCCACTTACCAAGCAGTGGGAGGGAAGGCACTTCTAGGACACGTAATTTTTCCCCCTTGGAGCTAGGGGAAAGGTTTCAATTAGAGATGGGTGAACCTGGTGGTGTGAGGTTTTGTAAACCTCTCCAGCAGATCTATTTTTTGCTTCACAACCACAGCCTAAGTTTCAAACTCTTCTATTATGTAATTTAAGCTCAAGGCTAATTCTATCAAGAAAAACAGGCTACTTTTCTCTCTCTTTTGACGAACGTGGAACCTATGTCATTATATACTGTAACCGAGACCAGCAAAACTGAGTGTCTGGTAGATGTCACATATGTATTGGACTTACATTTCAGTTGCATTTTCCTTTCCTCCTCGTCCTTTTGAGATGTGGTTCCCTATCACCTCTCTTAAAGGTATAGCATAGAATAAGAAACACAGAGGAAAACTGCATGTGTGTGGGAAAGTCATATAGAGGGAGTCAAACCACCATGATGCCCTCTCAGGTAGGTTTCTGTGCATGTGAGCACAGTTGTAGAAGTTTCTCTAGGTACAGCAGTCCTTCGCAGGGGCTGGCTGGACCTCAGGGCTGCCTGAATAATCCCTACCCTTCTGCTCTGGGGCTCAGCCCCGGCTCACTGACCATTACAAGAGCATCCAAGAGGAGGCCTATGCAGCAGCCTAGCAAAGTGCATTGCCTGGACCTTTTCACAGCCTCAGCTACAACAAACACCCCCAAGTCTCTTTTACTCTGCCCTAATGCTCACCTGTCCTGAAGGAGCTGGCTCACGGGGAACAAGGAGGGGGGAAGAGGGAGGACTTTAATTTCCCTTGCTGCCTTCCTTACCTTCCCAGCATGTGAACCAGAAAGCAAGCCCTGAATTTGAGTGGGAATTCAGCTGTCAGAAACCAGCCTGCCCACCCACCCACTGCTACCTCCAGCTTCACTAACGATAAAAGCAAATGGGAAGTTACTTCGTTTTCTCACTTGTACTAGAAAACTGTTAACTAAGATTTACTGGGCTTTGTGAAGGTTTTATTGATTCAGGAAACACCCACATTCTTGACAGCAGTCTCTTCAACATTAATCATTGGGTTAGGTGTTATTTTATAATAGCATTGCCCAATGCTAAGAAACAAATCTTCACTGACGTGGAACAGCTGGATAGAAAATATCTCAGTGTTTGCAGGGTATATTTTATAAACCAGCTTGGAAAATCCTGTTTACTGATTTGGGGGTTGGGGGGACAAGAGGAAAGGGAAAGACAAGAAATAACCTGAACTCTGTATTAGCTGTTGCAGGTCCATCTGCCAAAGCTGTAATGAGATACTTGTAAAGCTGTAATCAGCTGTATCAGTGCTAAATTTCCTTTAAAGTGGGGGTGCATGGTAAAAGAATCTAGAAAGGATTAGAGTGCTAAATTTCTCTGTTACTTCTCCAAAAAAAGTTCTGGTTGTCATGAGATAATTCAAAACTCATTTAGAATTGCTTTCCCAAAGGAAATAGTAGGTAACTTGCTGTGAGTATGTTTTTCCAACTAGAATACTTGACATTTTGGATGATGACAAAACATGATCCCCAGGGCTGAACAGTCTCCTCAGACCTAGGTTCCTGGATGTTGGTGACTCTCTCTGCCTTTCACTTTGCTCCCTTTGCCTTTGGTCTTATTTGTGAGTATGTATAAGTATTTAATTTATGCCCTCCTAATAACCTTCTGAATTAAGACTTTGTCCTGCCCACAGACCCCAGCTGGTCTGTAACATCACCACAGTTGCTCTCAGCAGCGGGTAGGCTGTGTATCTTGCCCCACCTCAGCCCTCTGCAGCACTTGCTGGCCTGCTCCCAGCAATGCTGCAACCTGCCCTTTGGGGTCTGGGCTCCAGGTGGTCGTTGCCTCTTCATTCCATCCAGATAGATGGAAGCCGCTAAACCACCCTTTTTCACCCTAATCCTTAGTCTGAGATGGTAAGGCTTTCCAAGTGGAATTAACAGTCTGGGATTCAGATTGTAGTGAGTCTCAAAGCTGCTGTGTCTGGCAGGTCTGATCTACTTTGGATCATTTGCTATAGCAAGGTCATGAACACTTCACTAATAGCCACTCCACAGTTTGCAGCATATTTGCAAACATTTCTATGCAGATCATCTCACTCTACAGCATTTCTTCTGATTATCCCAGTTACCACTCCTTGCTGTTTATTGCATCTTTGTGCCATAATCTCCATTTTCAGGCAGGAGTTAGGAGAGATACACCATGAAGCTAACCCACTAGTACCTGCAGGTTTTTCTCTGATTTAAGGCTATTGCTCCTCTTGCAGGTACTAGCAGGTCTCTTTCCTAGGTTGCCATAAGAGACCCTTCCCTGGGTGAACTCACTCGGTTACTAGCAGGGGGGGATGTCCAAGAGCTTGCCAGCCCAGCAATGCATCCAGGACATATGAATACGGGGGAAGCAGAACCACATAGACACACTCGTACTGTGCTCGTGTGTGCATGTTACTAAGGCTCTTGCCTGTGTTCACCAAGCAGCCAGAGCAGTGCTTTAGATGTTGCCATCCCTTTTCCAGCCTTGGCCCCCTCTTCCCTTTCATAAGCTAACATCTTAATATTTGGGCACCAATTTGTGCTGTACTGTGAACTAGTGCAAAGCAGGCTCTGCTTTTTGTCTTTCCTACAGTGCATTTACCTCAAGCAGAGAGGCAGAGCAGGGAGCTGGGGATTGTCAACATGGTAAACCACTGCACTCAGCTTCCTCAGGGCCACTAGTCCAGAATAAGAGCCTCTTCTGTTCTTCAAGGCAGTTTATATCAGCTTGGAAGGAATTAATAACCGAAGAAAGCACTGTAATACCGGAAAAGGAATGTCCACACTATGACTCATATCAGGGAAAGAAATTTACCTTCCCTGTACATACAAATCTTTCTGGTGTGAACCTTGCTTGCTTTAGATTTTAAGAAAATTTGTCAGGCTCCTTTTCACTAAAGGGAGTGTTAGCAAGTGGAACAGAAGGAGTCCCTTTTGGCAGAAATATTAGCTAAAAGAATCTTTCCCCTGATCCCTGAAGTTATTTTTCTCTCTTTCCTCCCTCCAATCCTCTCCCTCATGCACATTTGCAAATCAGATTTCCTCAGAGCTTCTTTGCATCTGAGGGCACTTCTCCAAGCCCTGAACTCCCAGCAGAAACCTCTAGTTCAAGGCTTCTTAGAAACATCCTTTGTTGGTAATGCAGCTAAGCACATCTCCATTAATGATACATACACAGTGATAAAGAAACTAAGACAAAACCTGTTTTTCTGACTGCTTTTACTTTCTGAAGTCAAATGCACACAGCTCTTTTTTATGTAGAAAGTATTTTTATATTAATATTGCCAGCATGTGGGGAATTATTACCTCTTATGGGAATATTGAACCAATAGCCCTATATAGTGTTAGTGACAGTCTGCTGTGATGAATTTTGAAATTGAGCAGATTCAGTAAAGGTGCAACATCATGCTGAAAAGTCTTGGGGCTGTTTCAGTTTTTGTTACACATTGAATATGATTTGTTGCACTCTACCTTTCCTCTCTCCAGACTGCTTCAGTTTTTGAAATAAGGTATTAGCATAAACCAGTCCATAATGTAACGCTGCTGGATGGGGTTTAGTGCTGTGTTTAGTGGAGCATTTTTTTATTTCTCCCTTTTGCTTGTGAAGGGAGTCAGGAGTGATGAGTCTAGATTTAGATGTCTAAATCTAAGTAAAATTTCTTATTGTGTAAATATGTCAACAAATATGTATTATATGTGTATGTACAAATCTGTGTCTATGCATGTATAAATATATGCACACACTTATACACATGTGTGTGTTCATGTAGCCTGTAACTCTGTAACTTACATAGCCCTTATAACTTTAAAGCAGAGACCTTTTGACTGAAACCAAAGTCCTCACTTTATACCCTGTTATATTTTCAGTAGGAGAAATTCCCTGCTCAGAGTAGTTTACAGTCTAAACAAGCAGAGAATGGGAAGTTATGCAGAAGCTAGGACAGGTAAAATGAGCCCTGATCAACACTTTAAGTCTCGGACACTTGAGGTGGTTGGTAGTTTCCCAGTGCAGGTGACTGCATGCTGATGGAGAGACCTCTGCTTGTCTTTCTTACCTTCCTGAATGATGGAAACTGAGCAGGCATAGGCTCTCTCCTGCTGAAATCATTGCCACATGCTTAGGTTTCCCTGGGCTGCAAGCACCCAGGAGCAGCATGAATTTTGTGTGCTCTGAACACACTAGCTAGGTTAGTAAACTGTGGTGTAGACAAGGAGTTGTCCAGGTCAAGTAGGCTCTTCAGGTGTGTTTTGCCTAAAGAACTACAAGCTATACAATTTAAAAATTAGGATCTAAAATTAAAGCCCTATGAGAGTGCCTGTTTGTGGTGAGAGCTGTAAATAGCCAGCCAACTCAGCAGCCTAAGCAGTCAGGCAGAGTGCTTTCTCAGCAGTGTTGCCCTTATTTTCATAGTGCATTCCAAGCAGTGGAAGGGTCTCTGGTAGCATGAGAGCTGTGCTTGGAGCAGTGAAGAAATGTCCAAATGCTGCCAGAGGAGAGGATCCATAGATCTGTTCCCCAAGTCCCTCGTATAAAGAGAGCCTCAAGAGCTGGATGCCAGAGGTGTCAGATCTACTGCAGATGTGTCTCACAACTGTGTTCTTGTGTGTATACCAGGGATTCAATATTTCATGCAGAGGAGAGAGCCTGAAGCACTGCACATTCTGTTTACATGCACATGTAGTACTCCCAGATGCTTAAAATCTTTATCTAAGCTTGGATCAATCAGGAATATTATTTTATGCAGACCCCAGGCTCTCTTCTCCAAAATCATGAAAGAACCTCATCTTCCTCTGGCCATTTGCTGCGGGACAGGAGTGGCAAGAATATACATCTACACTAAGCAAAGAAATGTGTCTATTCGCTCCTAGTAACACCACTGAGTTCAAGGACAAAGTATGGTTCCTGGGGACCCAACCTAAAAGTTTGCCTGGAGGTTTGCACTTGGCCCCAGGGAAATGAAAACTCAAGGCAATCTCTAGTATGCATCTTCTGCTCCTCAATGTGAATATAAGCCCACTGTTGTTTAGCACCCAGTGCAGTTTAACATGTTCTCTAGCTGGGGTGTTAGCTTTTCCCCTTGCTCACACCACCAGGACAGAATGATCTATCTTTGCAGTTCTATAAAGCAATGTATGACGTGAGGTTGAGGGAATACAGATTCCCACAAATCCTGACGTGGCTCAAACCAGTACTTCCATTGTTGATCTCCTTTTGCAACACAGTTGAAATGCCTCTTCACAGGCAAACCCATTTCCCACATCCGATGCTTGCTTAGTCTCAGAGCCCCATTGTGTGCAGCTATGAGAGGAGGTAGTAGAGAATACTGCTAACTGCATTGCAATGGCACCTGGCCACCACACTGAAGGATGGAAGCAGACAATAGAAGTCATTCTATCAGCAGGTAGATTACAACACAAGGTTTCGTTTATGGTGAGTGACAGCAATGGGTGTATTTTTAATTAACAAAATAATGTCATAACAGAGCACTAAGCTATTGTACTACAAAGACTTCTGACTTTTTATAGAATTTAGGCATAATGTTCCTCAGAAATCCTGAGGCTTTTACTAGAGAAGCTTTCCTCATGATTATTTTCCTTAAAAGTTAATCTTTAGCTGATAGAAGTTTTACTTCAAATCCTCAGCAAACTCGTAAAACTTCCAGAAGCAGCAACTGAGCTTGTGGGCAAAAGTGTGGCTTACCATGCAGTGAGAGGTAGGCAGAGGCCAAGCACAGTGCCAGCTCTGCAAGGTAGGTCTCTCAATGTAAATTTGTATCCATTAAATATTCAGAGTCCACTTTATTCCTATTTATGTGTTCATGCCATGCTGTCTAAGAAGTTCCCAAGGAAGTTGGCAGTGGGAAAGTATGGTGATACTGGTAAACTGGAGGAAAGATAATTTGGTTAGGGGAAGCTTAGATAAGGCCATGAATAGATGGATGTTCAGAAATCTAAATCTAATATACAATTCTATTTGCAAAATTATTACAGCTTTTCAGTTTTTTACCCTAGTATCTGGGTTTGTCTTCTGTATGCTCCAATACAAGTATCAGTTTTCAGGTTTTCAATCACACATAACCTCAAAAAAAGGTAAAAAATATTTTCAAATATCCCAGGAATTTGCATATGTAATTATTTGTTTGTAATAAATTTCAGTCATGGCCTTTCCTGGCCATGGTCTGCTAGGGCAGCTACTAAAATTGACAACCAAGAACTTATTTCTTGCAATATATTGTAGTGTACATCCTCCCTTAGCAGATGATAATATATATTCCAGAGAGACAGTGTTTCTCAAACTTCATCAGAATTCGAGTAAAATTTTGTGGTGCCACTAATGTGAATAAAAACTGTTATAACTTTGCAGAATAGTCATATGTCAGCCAATGGTTGCACGTTAGCTGTAACACTATATCGTCTATGATATCTCAACAGAGACCTTTATAACGTTAGCACTGAAGTGCTGGTAACCTAAAAGATGTTGTCACTTGGTAAGTTCTTCAGGCTAAGAATTTCCTTGATCATCTCAGAGGTCAAACTCTTCTTCTTACAGAGACCTACCATTATCCTTAGCTAACTTAAAAAGAGAACTCAAGCTGTGTTTTGGGGGAACATTAGTAAATTTGAACTTGACCTGTGTTAAGCCGTACAGGGTCCACGGCCGTAGCTGTGCCCTTGCTAAACCTCCTTTCTGTTTCCACCCTAGTGGGAGAAAGAACCAAACAGGGCATATAAAACCAGCCATGGCTTGTCATTTAGCTGTTCGTGGGCAGCTGTTTTGTAGCTGGAATTCACATGAACTCTTGGGAGATCTATTGGGAGAGGAATTTAACAAGCAGAGTACGACAAATTCTGAAACTGCTTTTTAGATATACAGGAGCCCATTCTTCCTGAACTTCGGGATTCTTGGATTTAAAGGACTGATTAACTGTTTACATACTTCTTTTGTTAGAAAAAGTTGGGTTTTTTTCCTCTTTTCCTCTTCCTTTCTTAGTCTCTAGGTTTTATTTTGGTTGTTGTCCAGTAACAGAGAAATTAGGTCCTCTGTATACATCATGTGTTTTGTAAGCTTTGTCATGAATGGTAAACATGGAAGCTCGAGTGATTTCAGATGATCATATTTATTTTTTCCACTCTATTCAATCCTCATAACTGGAAAGATTTTTCTGAACAATGTCAGCAATACCTCTCTGTTGCTTCTTTGCAACTCCTTTGTGCCATCACTTTATTTCCAACAAACCTTTACTTTTGAGTTGAGGTTGAAAAAATTCAGATCAAACCAAACAAATCTCTTATGTGAATTCAAGAGTTTTTTATTTTCTACTTTGTTCAACACATTTCAAAACGGAACATGTTTTGTTTTGTTATTTTTTGTGGCGTTATGCCAGCCCTCATAGACCATTGTTTTGACTATGTGTTTGGTGTTTGACTCGCTTGTGCTCCCAGATAGAGATAGGCTTTATTTATTTTTGGTTTAGATGTTCATACAGAGCAGCTCCTCATTAATGGAAAAACATGCAGAACAGCTACCTTTCCTCTCCATGGAAAAAATACTCTATTTCATGTTCAAAAGGTGAATGTGAAGGCAAACCTATAAAAGAAAGCTGGTCTCCATCAGATTGCAGTGCCTACGACCTTTATCACTTCTCAATTAAAAAACAGTCCTGCTGGACTAACCATCCCTTCACACTTATTTCTCATGTGTAATAATCTACATCCCTTTGGTGTAGATAATTACATCTCCTGTGGAATTGGATTACTGCCTTCAGAAATGAAAAAAGCCCCATAGTTGCCTCTGAAATGCCAGGCTAATATTAAAAGCAGTACAAATGGTATTAAAATGTTGAATTGCAAAGCTCTAAAAATATACATTTTTATTACCATTTTCTCAAAATGATTTTTCTGTTGATCTCAGTGCTGGGCTAAGTACTATAATAAGTCAATGACTTACATTCTGCCTTCACCAAGCCAGGCAACTTAATTCATTAGAAAAGATTATGCCAAGTAACAAAAAATGAAAAATATGATCTGTGTCAGAAAGTTAGTTAATGCATAGCTCTAGATAGTCTCACAAATTTCTACAGAGTCTGATTTGTACTTTATGTTAGAGGTGATGTTTGATGGCATATTGAAATTACATTGGCTGGTTTATTTTTTCTGTGGTCTCATAGGTCTGTCATTCTGNTTTCACAGCACTGGATGTGAACTTAGAGCCTTAAAATCCTGCCTTACATGTAAAGCAGCCCTTCTTGCAAAGCAAACTGAGTTGAATAAAGTTTAATGGCTTCAGGCAAAGAGAAGGAATTTGGTTTCTTTTTATTTCCCTGAGGAAGATGTTTCAGAAGCTTGGCCAACGCAATCCTTGGTAGTAAGAATAAGGGAGAGTTTAGTGCTAACCCTGGTGTTTCCAAGGCTTCTGCATGTCCAGAGGAACACTCTAAAGGAGAAACTGTGGTCTGATTCCAAGTTACTTGGACGATGCACATTGATGTGGGCAGTCTTGTAGTCAAGGTTCCTCTTCGCTCTAATAGGTCTTTTTAGGACTCTTGATGGCCAAATAGAGGAACTATTCAAGAAGGCCAGTTTAATTTGGAAATCAAACTGCTGGTTTGTCCTGAGGCACCTTCTGGTGGCTCTTGTGTCTTCAAATATGTATGGAGATCAACCTCAGACTCGTGCTATGTGTTGTCAAGCACTTATGCAAGTTACAGCTATGTGTGAATAGTTCTTAGTTTTTCTTGAGCTATAGCTAAGCATCATTTCAGTCTCCATTCGTTCAACTAAAGTTTAAAACTGCTGAGTTTCTGTCTTATCCCTGTCAGAATGGGGAAAGAAAGTGATTTTTCTCCCTTCACTTAGAGCATATTTCTGTTGTCCTAGATGTGTAGTCTGGGGTTTGGTAGAGGTTGTACCTGGTACCAAATTTCATGATCACTTCTGTTTTATAGTTAACTATGGATACATTTAGAATTCCAGTCCCTATATTCTTTATTCAGTAAAATCCAGTGAACTGGAAGATTTTATGGAGTTTGCCTAGATAATCTAACTTTGTCACTCTCTTAGAGTTTTATGTCTGCTCTTTCTGTTGATTTACAACTATTATTTGGATTTCCATGACAACCCTTTTATTTCTGCCCATTTTTCCCTCACTCCATGAGACACAGGGAGACACCTGATGAGAGAGAATGTCTGTCCCACCATCTGTCAGCCAGCAAGGCACGGCCAGAAATGTAGTTATGTCCATTGGTCTGTCTGAAACGTAAAGCCCTATTCTATATATGCTATCAGGAAAAAACCCTACAAGTGGACTATAGGAAGCCCTTACCCCCTGCTAGAATTACTGGATTCCAGTGAACAAAATAATGTCTGTTGATGGGAAGTGGGGGGAGAGGGGAGAATTTTTCTTTAAGCCTGGAGACAGTATTGAAATATTTAAGTTAATACTATGAAAAGATATCAGGGCATATGTTAAACATGAAGTGCCATACAGGAAAACTTCTAATATTGCAGTAGCTTTGCAAAGGCAGATGGTGTAGCACAGACAAGACATAATATTGCTCAGGCATTTGGTAGCTCACAGTCCTTCCCTAAACAATAGAGTTAGTTCAAAATCTATCAAAACCAAAGGAAATTCTGTCTTCCTCCTGCCCAGGTTGGAATGAACCAGCCGCTTCTTTTAAAATGCCTTGTAACATATCCTGTACCAGGTATCTTAATGCCCTCCTTTCAAAAGAGTCAGACCTCAGATTTGCCTCTAAACAAGTGGGTTTTTTTCGCAAGCAGCCAAGCAGTCCTCATGAACTGTATTCAGAAGCAAAAAAGAATTAGTATCTGGCAGGATTTTTTAAAGAAAATTCTTTTATATAAAGCATATAGAACCATATATTCAAGGCTACTTTGAAAAAACCCTCAAGAGTGCTAAGCCTAATGCTAGCATATGAATGAATGTTTTCTACACAGGAGCTTAACGTGGTTTTGGGCTTTTTTTTTTTGTTTATTGCTTGCCTTGTGGAAGGGGGGGGGGCAGTTCAAAGCTTAGCCTTTTCCTTTGTCTTGTAAATGGAATGACTGTTTCTGAAATAAGTCAATGTGTCCCAGCTGGATCTTATAGCCCAAATAAAACCTGTGTAAATTTATCTTGACAAATGTAAACAGTCAAGTGATAACTTTTTCCATTAACCCAGTCTGGAAAAATGTAAACCAATTTGTGTTATATTTCTGTATTTTCCATTGCAAGGTGTTGCTAGCCGTTCTTCGGCTTGCCTGTGCATTTTTTAA
The DNA here is from genome assembly GCA_013401275.1 of Pandion haliaetus. Lineage (NCBI taxonomy): Eukaryota > Metazoa > Chordata > Aves > Accipitriformes > Pandionidae > Pandion > Pandion haliaetus. The sequence goes on along the minus strand of VYZV01008219.1, from coordinate 317,083 downwards.
CAAATGAAGGTTGGGCCTGGTGTCTCATATCTCTGATAACAAGATCACTCAGATACAGCTAGAAAGTATTTTCAAGCGAAGGATGATCAAGCATCAGTTCTGATAATATTCACTGTCATGGAAACTTCCTGGTCTACATGTATTACATGGAAAAATTGTTCCTTAACAGCAACATCTTGGCTCTCTCTTTCCTCATCACTGCCCACTCAGGGTATTAATGGCTAGATGAGATGTCAGTTCGCTGATATCCTGCCAGAGGAAAAGTCCCAGGGAAAGAAGCTTTCAGCACATTCTGCATTTCTGAAGTGCAAAGGAGTGATGGAAAAGGCTGTGCTGAGGCTGCTGAAGTCTGCTTTAGCAGAGCCAGCAGTTAACAGCACAGCTGGGTCCCAGCTCCGCAGCTAAAACAGGCTCAGCAGAGCTCTGCTCCTTTCTGATGCAATTGCCCCTCGGGAACCAGGCTGCTTAAAGCTCTTGGTAGCTGGTTCCTTTCTACCTCTCCCTGTCTGTCAGTCTCAGATCTCAATGTCTCTGTCCCACTCCCAGTCTCTGTCCCTGTCAAGGTTGCTGGTGGTTTCAAAGTGTGCTTTTGGCAGTGGGTACAGGCACAAGCAATTAATTTTTCTGGATAAAAATACCTGGGGACTAATGCTTAGCTGCTCTGAATAGCAACAGACGTGGCCATCAATGGCTTTGATGCCAGCCTATGTGTGCAGGTAGACAGCTGAGCCCTTAGTTAACATCTGGTTATGAAACAAGTAACAATCCCACTGACATGCCGGCTGGTGCAAGAGCACCGAAGCAGTGTGTGAGGTTAGGTATCTCCAACAAAAGGAGGTTCCCCGCTGACAAGATCAAGGCTCCTGAACTGCAGTGCTCCTGCATTTGTTGGAAGGCACAGCAGGTCTTCCAGGGTGTCTGTTGCATGTCCATGAGGCACTGGCCAGTTCTTGCTGGTCATGTCCTCAAAGGAGACCATCCTCTCCGTCAAGAGAATCAAAATTCTGCTGGGACTCGCACCCAGACAAGTGCAGGTGTCTGCCTTAGATAGCATGATGCCTACCATAAGCACTGAGCCTTTCATAAAGACATCAATCCACAGTTTCTCATCACCTGCCTCCATCTGGGCAAGGAACTTAGGCCACCACCCAGCCTCCAGCATGGCCAGTGCTCAGCCCAAGGCCACACGCTTCCCTGGTAGGAAAAGCGCAGGGAAGTGCGGCAATTTAACAAGACTTAGTTGCACTTAAATACACTTTAAAGAATGTAATACGTTTTCAGAAACCTCATTAAATAGTCATAGTACTTTTCTTTCTTTCCCTTCCCATCATCACTGAACAATTAGCCATGCATTTGTGCATAAGTGGAAGTGCTATCCTTTCTGTAATTAGAGAATGCTGTAATTATAAATGCCTCCAATTCTAATTAGCCTTGGGCGGCCACCTCCAAGATCAGCCTTTGCATATGCAACTGTACACAAACCTCAGCACCATGATGCTCAGAAGCATTTTTTTCCCCTTCAACAAAGTTAACTCACCTTTGTTTTGCTGTTCTTGGGGTTTGTAGAAGATGTGTTATGCACAGTGTGGGTGAGGTGATCTTTGATTCGTTTGGTGAAGCTTCGTACATCATCACTGTCTTCCTCTTTCATGGTGAAAAAAATGACTGGGACAAGGAGATGGGATCAAAGAGGTGTGGGTTTTGCTCTTGACTCTGCAACAGATTTATGAAAACATTGCATTGCTTCTGTGGCACTGTCTGTAAAATAAGGATAATGATTTTTAATGCTTTTATGAAATGCTTTGAGCACTTTGGCTGAAAAATGTATAGCATTTTTAATATCGGATGTGGATCAATGAGGGAAAAAGTGCTGATTAGCAGCAAATGTTTGTATTTATGCATATTTGCTAACCTCAATGAGAAAAACAAGATATTAGGTAGCTGTATGATAATCTTTTTATTTGATGAAACTTTATATACTGTTTCCTTAAGTGTGGCTGAAGTATTTTTGACACTAAATAAGATCTTGCAATTCATCTAATTTACCTTAAGAAGTTAGTAAGATGCCTCTATCTTTTCCTGATAGTTTTTCCTGCTGTTTGTCAGTGTGAAATAATCTTAGAAAATGAAAGAAATAAGTAATACTTCAAGAGGAAATAGAAACTTTCCAGTAATGACTGTGAGAAAAATTTCCAATTAGATGTACCTATTAGCTATTTCCAATAAGTATGCCACTAAAAAAAGTGTTCTTGGAAAAAACTAGAGAGAAAAGAATGAAACCAACTTTTGTGAAGAAACAATAAAAGAAAATCTCTATTCCTATTCCCTTTTCAATCTCCTTGCATTTCCTGATACACAGGCATACTTCACCTACAGCAAGTTCATCTTACGGAGTCCTTAATACAGGAAGATTTTGGCTGGTGAGTTAGGCTGAAAGGTTTCTGTCCCATTACATTGCAGTACCCAAGTTGAAATCTTTATTGCCAGCTAAAAATCCACTCTTTACTCAAATATCTACTCTCAGGTCCATTTCATTAATATCTGTTAGTGGAGTGGAAGGTAAAGGTGCGACCTATGAGACCCTGGGAGGGGGTGGGTACTGTAATGAAGGGCTCTCTGAAACTAATTAAAAATGTCTGGGAGTGGGAGAAGTTATTCACATGTGTCTAATGCCCACTCTGAGTCTTACAACAGCACCACATGTCCTTAGAAATTAAGCCTAATGTAAAAGGATGAGATATTATAAACTAGCAAGACAATAATCCTTGCATTTTTCCATACAATGCCAACTAGGATAAATCTCTTAAGGTGCTTTGATACTTTTAAACTGTATAGATAACCCATCCCCAGGACTTCGAGAGTTTCTCTGTGATGATGCTTGCACTTCAACACATTTGGGAATGGACTGGCTCCTTCACTTGTACGTGGCCTACTTTCTGGTCTGTGATGCAGACACAGAGATGCCGAAGAAAGTACAGCTCTTTATCTGACCCTGCTGTATTTAGCGCAGTGGACATACCTTAAACGCATAAGCATTTGGACTGCATTGTCCATGACCTGGGTTTCTGTAACAAGCACTGGGTTGGGTGATGGGGCAACTTTTATACCATCAGTGGCAAATACATATTGATAACAACAGGTAACATGAAGCTGTGGGTGCAGTACTGCGTGACCTGTTTGGCAACTGTGTGAAGTGGCCATCTATTTATTAGCTATTTAAAGTGATTAAACCTTCCGAAAAAAACCTTGGAACAAGGAGTGGGCAGGAAAAGCTAATCCTGTAGTGGGGCGGTAGGTCTGGGTCTGTGCCTGGCTGCAGTGTGCCCATTAGGCTCCAGAGTGCTGAAGCCTTGGTGCTGACATCTCATGGACCACAAGCAAGTTGCCATGAGCTGAGGTGTAGCTCACTTACCAGATGCACACTTTGTCTCCCAACCACAGAGATTTTAGCATAGTTGTTGGTCATGTGGAAAACAGCTCATCTCTGTCTGCACCATATAGAAGAAATAGTAAGCAGGCGTGCGATCCAGGGTCTGCTCCCTCAGGTGGGACCAGACGCATGAGCCACTCTCTCTTGTAGAAGCCAGCAGCTCGCTGTAGTCCTGTACATGCCTTGCTGTCGGCACAGCTCGCAGCACTTTTCTCACAATATCAACCAGGGACGGGCCCTAGCTGAAGGCATGGGTCAGGGACTGGCACTCAGAAATCAGGGTCTAGGCTGGATCCTGATTCAGGAGAAAGTGGGGTGGAAGGGGCTGTGGCTCTTATACCCCTGAAACTTCTTGTAGTCAGCTTGGACAGTTAGGAAACTTACGTAGTTTGCAGCAATACATGGGTCATAGGTTACCTCTCTCTACCTGTCACAGATATTTTTGATGTTAAAAAAAAAAAAGTATGTAACATCTTAGTTCCTAAACTATTGATTAGGTTTCATTACATTCAGAAGAAATGTTACGAGACTTTTCTTTTACTGAAAGTTTTCATTAAAAAGCTCATCATTAAGAGCTTCTCCCAGTTTTATTTTCTTTTTTATTTTTATGGTATGTTAGAAAAAACTTTGTTCTCTCTTTCTAGCAGTGACCTCACAGGCCTACTGTACCTGCAAGGAGTTCTAAAGGCGTTTATCTATATATATGAGGGTCAACTAGAAACCACTGGAAAATGACCATATTGAAAATATCAGCTGACCTTCAGTTTAAAAGAACTAGTTGCTGCTACTTCCCTGAAAAGGCACTGGAGAAAATTCCCTCTTAGACCAGACAAAAATACCCAAATCTGTACGCAGATATTGGAAAAATACTCCTTGTATCACAGTTAAAAGACTAAATGAAAGAAAGAACTCAGCTAGCCTTCTTAGGCCATTAAGGGGGGAATTTTCTGAAGTTTATGTATAGATACATCTTTAGGATGACCAGGAATTGTTTTGGAAGTGGGCTTGCTTTGTTTTCCTAAGATGTAAATTTGGATGGAGCTACTTCAGCCTTGTGAACTAGAGCCATTTACTTTTAGCCTTGGAACATTTCAGTAATGCCTATTTCCACATCAGAGGGGTGAGAAAGGAGATACGTGCTTTGCAATAGTTTTTGTGGGCCACGATGAAATGGAAACATTCCAAAATAAGGGAACAGAGAATGTGCGGCAGTATTCTCCAATGGCTTCAAGACAGGGAAATTAAACGCTAGTTACCTCATTTCTGTAATAATTTTTGTTAATTTTAAACTTTTTGAGAGTACAGGAGAAGGACTGAACCTTGCAGCATGCCCTGAAATCAGCTATTTTGATTCAGAGTAGTAAGAAAACCCTAAAACAGTTACTGAGTCTTAACAAAAAGCAACCAGTCTTCTATTTTAAGATGGCTTTCTCTGCCAGGGTGGAGAAGAGGCCCTTGCACTGAAGTCTGGCTACATTAGCTCTCTGTATGAGTAGACCAGCTCCTTGCATACTCACGAGCTGCTGGCACAAGTCCTGGTTTACTCTGATTATATTTTCTGTGTGATGTAGCTCAAGAATTGGGCAGCAGCACACTGAAGCAGCTTCCCCGGGGTGCAAGATGTCGAAGGTACTGTTCTAGGAGATGAAAGCTTGGGTGGCTTTTGAATACGCTGTATCTGAAATGATGAGTCAAAATCAGAATGGGTCAGAAATTCCACCTCACGTGTTTGCAGTTTGAGAATACTGATCCCACAGTGCTGGTATGGTCCATGGACATAACTTCATTTCAACACAGGTCTTCTGGAAAACAAGCAAACTCTTGACAGTCCAGCTACTCATTTCCCCAGCAGCCATCCTGTGCTGTAATGAGTTATTATCCTTGGATCATTTACAGCTCCTGATTTCGTCCTAGGAAAAAGTCCAAGGAAGCGTATTTAAAAGGTTACAATTTGCTGTGATCATTAAGATAGTATGTGCCTTAGGAGCACTTTTTAAACCAAAAAATTAAAGTTTTTTAAAAAGCCATTGGCCATTATAATGGCTTTTCATCCACTGTCATTAAGAGGACTTTCTTAGACACTTTTTGAGGGGAAACCAGACAGGGGAAAGAAAGTTCAAGAGCTTTTTTTTCTCGGATAACTTGGAGCAAAGGCATGCACTTTTTTCACTAAAGTATTCACATTTTTCCTGTAGCTTGAAACTTGCACGTAACTCATACAATGGAACATTTTATAGCTGATTTGTTTTTCTCAGTACTGCTGCAGAAGTGAGCTTCTGCCATAAATACTGAAAAGGAGATTAAAATGGGGGATGGAATTGATACTAGGCACCAGCTTTTCCATAGGGTGAAATTTTGAACTGGATGGGATTGACCACTGCCCAAATTATGGATGCTACACATTGGAATTGGCCAACAGCCACACTTTCCTGCCCTTGAATTTGGCATGCATGTGAAGCGTTAGAAGTGTGTTTCTTATAAGTTGTGTTGATGACGGCCTGTATTTTTCTAAAATCTCCTTGAGTCTTCTTGGCATTTCTCAAATGTCAGCAATAAGTCACTACTGTGATATAAATTTGCACATGGCCAGCCTTACCATTTAACTATACCCTTTCCAATATTGTTGAGTATTAAAAGAAAACAAATCAAAGAGCCTAACCTGCCTTCTTTGAGACTGGACCCTGTTCATTTGTGACCAAATGGGAAGCGACAAGTGCTTCTTCACAACACGCTGGCTATATGAACAAGTGTTGATAACATGGGTTGAACGACACAGCCTGGTGCCACCATGCCCAGCTGTTTCTTCACTAGTTACCATTGTGCTGCCTCTCTTTCTTTTCAGGTTGGCAAGTGTGTTTCCAACTAGCCTCACATTTTGTCTCCAGGGTACTCTATCTTTGGTGCTGCTTGCCAGGACAATAGATGAGCCTCTTTCCCAATGCTGAATGCAATGCTTTTGTGTAGACTTAATCTTTGGTGAAACAGGTTCGTCCCTGCTGCTTACAAAATTCGCAGTGCTCGGTGCCAAGAAATGCATCTGCTGTTGGCCCTGTCACTTTGCTCTACTGAAACAACACTCGTTTTGTGTTTCTGGGCTCTGCTGTGCTGATTTACTAAGCGATGCAGTTTGAGGAGAATAATTTATTTTTATGCTTTGTGATGATGGTACTTATTTAACTTGTTGAATTTTCATTACACAAAAAGGCAGCTTGATCCCTGATATAGAGCCCTTCCTAATGCAGGGTGTATATCCCCATCCTTGGTCAAAGCAGCGTAGGTATGTGTCCTTTCCATGCAGTGAGATGGCCAGGGTTAAAGCTCTGAATTTTGCTGTGGCCTCCTCTGGATTTACCTGTGGCACCTGGGGCTGCTGTACTTCGGGTGGCAGGCATGTCCCTGAGACCAGCCCCAAACATCCGTGTTTCCTTGCAGATTCAGACTATGTACATATCCATATCCCTTCTGATCCTGTAGAGGGTATTAGTGGGGCTCCTGGACAATATAATCTGCAACAAGCTTGGACAGGAGATGTTGTTGCAATACATGCAGGCAACCAATGCCCTCTCACAAGTCTGTTCCTCTTGGCACAGCTGGCAAATTTGACTTCCTGCCTATCTGAAACCAACTTGTAAAAGACACCATACATGTGGGTGAATGCTTTCCTGGGGAAGGCATGCATTACCTGCTTTATTAGAAGACATCCTATCCATACATGTAAAATGCATTCCCTTTTAGATTGCTGGTTTTTTTAATGTCAGTTTGCGTTAGGCATCATGGTACCTAAGTGAACAGATTAGATGCACATTTGTATTTTATTGACCTGACGTTTGCAATCCATTACTTTCCTGTCAAATGTCTGTTTGCACTACATTTCGACTGGCATGATCCATGCTAAAGAAGAGCCATTTGTAGCCACCTTTAGAAGCTCTTACCAAGACGAGAACTCTACATAGCTGTTTCTAAGTCAATGTTCAACCTTTTTCCAACAGGAAAGAAAAACACTTCCAATACCGTTAACTGCCTGTGAGCTCTCCCTTATCTTTAACACATTCAGCCCTCACAAACAATCAAGAAAGGCTGAGGCTGATGCCAAATGCTGTGAAACAGAGAGGATAATAGGAGAGGATATTTTTTGCAGTGAGCTCCACCTAATCTCGGCTCTGAGCTTTCATTCCTACCCTGTGGTTCAGTTATAAGCAAGGATATCCATGTGTTGGCTGTGCTTCAGTCTCTGCCAAGGACAGCGGTCTGAGAGTAGCAGATTACCATCCTAAAATAACAGAAGTCAAAGAGGGAAAAGATTGCTTGTCAAGTCCAAGCACAGCAGAGCCGTGTCCTGGTCCATGCTGTCTGGTGCCTTGTGCAGACTGCTTTTTAAAACCTCTCGCTCTTGCTAAGTCTGAGACACAAGTCTTCGCTTTAAAAAACCTCAGCTAACAGCCATCCTAAACTATGACTCCTTCTTAGCTGTTATAATACTTCCACATGCTCCCTGCAGTAAATGCATAAAAGGAAAGCAGATCACACTGAGGGTTTAAGAAAGACAGTGGAATAAACTGCTCCTTACAGTGTAATGGACACTGGTGTCTTAAGCTTTAATAAAGACCTGGTATTTGATGGAATTTCATGTCTCCTCCCTCAGAGTGCAGCTGAAGGAAATTGTTCCTTTGCTGGTCCCTATGACCACTGTATCCCTGAGCAACAGGAGAGCATGATGCAAAACTAACAGCTCTCCTGAGATACGCTTCTGAAATAACTGTGGCAGAGCTGCCCATTTGCTCAGTTTCTGAGAGGGCCAAACTTTTGGTTTTATTTACTATGTCTGGCTCAATAAAAGAAAGCCTGAATCAGCTCCTGGTTTAACTCCTTTCTTGTGGAAAGCTGAGGGCACAGTTACAAACAGGATTACGCAGGCTGCCACCCACTGTCTTCTGATAACCTGCTCAGCACTGCCCTGGGAGTGCTGGGAGTGCTGAGTCCTCTCTAATGCTGTCTGGAGATTGAAACTGAAAGCCATGTTCTCCCACTCTAGTAAGCATCTGCTTTTCTCTATCGGCATGTATAGAATAGTGCCATGTTTATACTAATTAAAGTGGGAGCAGGAGAACCTTTGGTAATGTTTTTTTTTTTCCTTCCTTCTTTTAATTGAAGTAAAGATTGAAATGCCTCTTCCTCTTGTGATACTGAGTAATTACCGTTATCACCGTGGACTTAATCTATCTCTATTTTTATTTCCTATCGATCAGCTACATCTGTAAGTAACATAATTGTATACAGACCTGGTCTTTCTCCCATTCTTTTTCTGGTACCTTTTCTCCTTATGACATGCTTGTGCTAGCATGTCCCTTTGGATTTTAAGCCTTGCAGGGTAGGGCCTTATGGGTAGGATTAATTCTTCCCCAGGTGAACCATCTAAAAGTTAAGCATCTAGTCTAAACTTATTATCTAGGTTCCCTCTATAGTCAGTAAAGAACAACAGATACCAGCAAGGATGGGCCATCCCACCTGTGTTACACATCTCAGTGCGAGTAGGCAGACTCACCTCTCTAGAGATGGATTTCTCTCTGTATTGTGTAGCATATCTTCAGGTACTTGTGATCAGAGTCCAAATTTTAGTATCACTCTCTAGATTCCTCTTTGGGGTCTACCAGCTAAGCTAGCTCTGGGTAAGTCAGAAGTCCTCTGTCTCTTGGGTCACCAGTAACTCATTTTGGGTAGGAATTTAGAAGCAGGCTGAGCTTTTTTAGGATGGGGGCTGTATTCAGTAGCATGCAGTGGTGGAACATAGGAAAGCCTGACAGTGGCTGGTCGACATGTTGACAGGATGATTAACACGACAGTGTGGGGCAATGATATACTCTAGCACAGGGTGCTCCTGGCTGGCATGTAACATAAGGTAATGAGCTGGCCACTCTCCAGCCCATTGCAGTGCTTATACCCATCTTCCTAACCTGGCAGCTTGATGTTTTTTACCTGTGATGGTCAGTGAGATGCCATGTCTAATTAAGGACGGCTATCACCCTTGTACTCTAGAGAGTTGCTTTGACACTTTGATGGCCTTTCAGCATCTGAACCTCAAATATATCTACTGGTCTAGGAAGGCAGATGGGCTTCCTAATCCTGTGGCCCCCATTCTACAGGCAGTGTCCTGCTGACTTCATTAAAGAGGATCTCCCATTGAACTCAGAGTTGTAATGCAGTCAGGTTTGGGCTTAACAGTTCATCAATCGTCCACTTGATGAAAATGTAGTCCCTCATTTCTGATCTTCTCATGCAGATTTGCTTGTTACCTACGTGCTGTTTTCCTTTACTTTAGCATTTTTTCCTTGGATTGCTTCTCTGTCCACTGTAATGCAGACCAAGGAGTCAGGTAGCTTTGTCCAGAGCTGTTATAGGAGTTAGACAGTAGAGGGTGCAATGTGAGCAATATATTTATCTTCTAGACATTGTCTCCTTGGATCATGGTCACCTTTCTGACTCACCAACTGAAGTGAGTCCGCAGTCAACGCCTGAGCAATGGTACCATGAAGACAGACCGCGGCCAGGTCAGGAGGCTGGTGGAATGCCTAAACGGTCAGGTTTCAGCAGTGTTTTGCAAGTAATAAGTTGTTTATTCTTTCCACCTCTTACTCAGCATAGTTCTTACCATATAACCTCTGGATGCTGATGTGGGTAACCTAGATAGAATGTGAAGCCTGGTCTTCCTCCCTTCTTTCCAAATGCTGAACTGTTCCAATATTCATGTGCTTTTCATAATTCTGGCTGTGGATCAAGATCATGAATCAACCTGTTCTTGGTTTTGTTAAAGAAGGATCATGAATTATTCATACCCTGGCAAAAGTCACAATGAAATAATTAGGCATTAACTATGCACTGTAAATCAACCATGAACAGAGAACCTTCCAAACGGAGACTATATTTCATAAAGATTTGTATCCATATAGATCATAAATATCTGGCAATTAGTTTGCTGGTTTTCCAAAATAAAAACAAGGTTCATCTTTTTGGCAGCTTGTGATGAACTGGAGATGAAGAATGTGGAGAGAAGTTGTAATGATCCCTACTTTTCATCTTTTCGTCTTAACATAGGTCCTTGGGTTAGAGAACATTAGGTTTAGATTGTCTGACAGAATCAAACTGATCTGGCAAATTCAAGATAGTAACAAACCAGGTAAATTACAGTTTAGTGATTAGTTAGTATAAGCACTTGGCAAGGCAACAGTTAAACTTTCTATATGCTTAATAGGAAACATCAATTCATCTGTCAGGTTTCTTTCACACCAGGTCTCTGAAAGCATCCAACATGCTGTGGCTTCTTTCAGCTAACACAATTAGTGCAGTGTGGCAATACCTGATTATTATTTTATTTCCTTGTTTTTTTGTAGAGGAATGGGAAAAGATACAGTTTAATGAAGATTTACATAGCCATTTGAGGGAATATGTTTTTAAGTTGTTGGTTCTGTGGGCTACAATATGTTCAGGCTGCATTTTGGTTGTTCAGGGGTGATCAGTGCTCTCTGGCCTCCACCATCATTAAATAGAAGATCAATCATGAAAAAATTTGTAAAAAACCCACAACAAACCCAAACCATGTCTCTCTCATTCTAGAACTGCATGTTCACTAAATGGCTTTCTGTAAGGTGGAGTAGGTATGACTGTTGTAATACAGTTTACTTGGGATAGAGAGAGTGAGAAAGATCAGCACATGTAAGGAACTGGGCACCAGGCTGAATCAAAGATGTTGACCCATTCTAAACGCCTTAGAGCATCTACTGTAAGCACCTGTACCTGCTTATTGTACATGTCCAACTTGCCAGACATCAAAAAAAGTTATGATCTGTTAAACACACTCAAACACAAAGCATCCACAACCCAGATACATCACAGCCATTGTTAGACTGAAATCACAGATAGAAGCTTTCTTGTGACAATGCAGCTACTTTAAAAGAATGCAATAGGCTACACAACTGGAACTACACCATTCACAGTTCTGTATGTTTAGTGAAGGATTGGGAGGAAGCACTGAAGAACACCTCCTTGCAGGTGAAGTTTGAACCATCTCCAGTGTAAACATGAGAGCACAAAAAATAAGAAGCGCAGGAATGATATTCTAACAACACAGTTGCATGCTAATGTGAGGAAACACATACCATATAAACTTATGAGCCCGTGTGTTCTTGGAAGAGTGCTATAATACCACAAAAACTACCTAGGGCTATAAGTTGGGTCATAGCTGTGCTTCATTTGGAAAAATGTAGAACTGTGTTGAAAGGCCATCAGAAGGGAAAGCCATTCACCTTAAGCAGTATTGAAAACGAGCAACTCCTACTGATAAATTCACAATAGACTCAGAAAACATATCCTTATAAACAGGAAAAAAAAGGTATTGTAGGCTAACACAGCCACCAGGGAAAAGGTGCAATCAGAGGATCAAAATGAGTGTGTTATACCCAGGTACTGGAATCCAAAGCTGGCCAAAATCTGGGAGGTGTTACTCTGTTACAGGAACACAGCATGCTTGGAGTCATTCTGCTTTTGCAATCAGTCACAGCTTTTTACAGCTACCTCTTCATTGCCATGTATGGTTCTCATACCATTTGTACTGCTTCTCTAGTGGCAATAGGCATCAAGCACAGCAGACTCTCTCTGTCATTTGTTCAGGATTTTCCTGAAATATGCATTGACTAGATTCTTAGTCAGAGGGCAAGTCAACAGCAAAGTATAAATTCCATTTCTAGTGTCGTAAGTGTAGACTGAGAGATCAATATTATCTCAAAAATGAAGTTACATGGCATACTGGCAACATTAGGGCGTTCCAAAAATCTTTGAAATGCCTTGTTTTTGTTTCAGTCACAAGGATCACAGCATTCATCAGCACTGATTTTTCAGAAGGCCATTTAAAATCTGTAAAAAACTTCATGGGCCTGCAGACTTGACTCTGAATTTTAAGACACTATTGCCGGTCATTTACAAGGTATCTAACGATCAATGCCTAAATATATCAATCAAAGTCTTATGCCTTTATATCTTTAGCAGCTGGAATAGCCCTTACACAAGACTCTGAGGCATTTAGTTTGAATACCAGCATGTATGCTTGTGTTTTGACTGTTGAGTTTGCCAAATTTTTCTCACAGTCTTCTCTACCACCTAATAGATTTGCATTGGTTCATGGCACGACTGACTTCACTCCTCCTTAGCCCTCACCTCTGAATCCCGGTGAAAGGGATTGTGACAAATACCTTCCAATCAGTTATTCAGGAAAAGATGATGACAGGACTCTGCAATTAGGTGTTGTCGTATGAGTGAACTAGTATCCCCTTCTAGAGAAAAGAGTGCTTACAACAGGAGCATGACCACAATGATCCAACTAGACAACCAGCCGTTTTGGCATGGTTCTAATGTTAATCTCTGCTGGGGAAGAAACAAGTGCTACATTCTGCTGTCTTGCACTGCTACCCTCAAACCTTTCTGCATGGTCCTGGGTGGTCTGTGTGAGTGAGTCTGGGGCCAGGGCTAGGACCACTGTTCCTGTGTTCCCAGGAATCTGCAAATAAGCATCTCCCAAGTGCAATAGTGAGATGGTCTTCTTGGTAGGCAGTTTCAGGCTGGACTGTTGAGTCCCACTTTGGTCATGTGCATCAATAAGAACTGATGGTGTTAAGTCCGTAATAATGCATGGTAAGGAATCGAGGTGTTTGTATTTGATGCCAGTCCACCTCTGAACTAATTGCTGGTGAATGTTTACACGTGGCCTTGCCTTCCATGAGGCTGTCCTGGTCCTCAGCACTGCTGGCAGATGAACAACAGGAAACAAACCCCTGAGTTTACAGAAGAGGAAACCTCCCTGCAAGTCTGGCCCCAGTCGTAGGAGGGCTGCAGTCCCAGGGTGGGAGTGCCCGAGTTGGGGGCCCACTGACTTCTCCTGCCCCCCTGCTCCGGGGAGCTGTCCCTGGCACGACACCCCGATGGCCCATGTGAAAACAGCTGGCTGTGTCCCCCTGCTCACAGGGCCTCTAAATGTCCACATGCGCAAATGTGCGTGTATGCACACACACCGCGAGCACTCATCGGAGGGACTAGTGGTAGTTGTCTGCTTTCGTTTCTGCTTCTTCTGCCAACATTATGGGCTGTGTCCAGCAAGTGTTTTGTTTATGGTGTTCTCTAGGGAGCTACTGGACTGACTGGGCTTTGGCCATGACTTTGCCTAGAGACTGAAACACAGAAATCGGCAAAAATACACTTGCAACGGTAAGATCCACTCTGAATTATCTCCGAGAAGAAAACTCTGTTCCTGGCTTCGCTAATGTTATTCATGGCCTGCCTTTGGAAATTCACACAAATATAAGGGGCTTTCAAGGCAGAAGAGAAGAATTTGTCATATACCAGTGGCCAGGACTATGGCTGAGCTTGATGGGTATTTCTTCTCTGGAAAGTTTTACATACCCAATAAACAGATTTTATTTCTTGGTAACGTGAATTGCTCAGGGGAGTGCATACCTCCTTACAACAATTGCAGAAAAGGAAGAAATACTTTTCGGTGGAGGTTATCAGAAAATCTGTTGGTTCTGTTTACACAAAGTTTTTATACATGACCAGGGAGGCATGCAAAGTTCTCTGCCTAACTGCAAAAAGGAGCTGCGACTGCTCCTTCCTCCCCATCCCTTGCACAGTGACAGCTCAGCCAGCTCCATGGGCAACTCTTGTGTTTCTAATATTGTAAGAATTGATTTTTACTATGACTAAGCACACGCATTTCTTGCAGTGGTGAGGAAAATGCCTTAATGCGCTGTGATCACTATCTGTTTCTGTGTTTGTTATGGCACTGTCCTGAAGCCTTCGCTCGCACAGAGACCCCTTTAACGCTGAACTCCCCACAAACACAGGTCAGGATATATTCCATGGCCCAGAGGGCGAACATCTGAGAAATATTGTCTGCGTTTGTGTAACAGCTGAGCCTTCTGTCAAAATCCAGAAATACTGTAAACTATCTTGCATCCCCACATAGAAGTCTCTGGCTCACTTGGTACAAATCCACAGCTTGGGCTCTGGCTCCCTAAAATGTCAGTGAACTTGAAAAAAGAGCCAGGACCTATGTCCTGAGCAGAAGTATTTATGTCCCAGGTTTTGTTTGTGGAAAAAGCAGGCAAAAGGCTGCTGCCGCCAGGCAGTGAGCTGTGGGGCTGGCAGACAGCTCTCCCTCCTGCCTTGCTCAGTGCACCTCAAGGCCGGCTCAGGACCTCAGGTGAGTGACCGTGTGGTCACGTTGCTGGGGGAAGACACGTCCTTTGGGAGAAGGAGAGCTGCATGGCCTCAGTGCTCTCGCAGCCTTAGTTCAAGAGCGCCTGCCTCCCTTAAGGCAATACCACACAGATACACTGGCTCAGCATACTTGTCCAGGTTGCCTTCCTGTGAAACCAGAGTGCTGGCAGTGCTGGAGGGAGGCGATAGCCGGGTGCACATTTGGACTTCACCTAAAAGGAAATTGATACTTGGCCGCGGCCAACACTCAGAAGCATCTGTGGGTCCCTCAGTCCGGACTTCACCTTTCTTTCACTCAAACCAGTCCTTGGGGGGAGAAGTAACCGCAATTCTTGACGTTACTCCTTCCAAACAAAGCAGACTTTATTTAATGATGATCAACGGGAAGGTCAAGATCTTGTGAGGAGTATGTGTGAGGGTTGGCTTTTGCAAGGAACCAGATTTGCAAAGTAGTGTAGGGAGACTCCAGTATTTTAAGAGTATCAGCTAATGAAAAACACCTGCGAGGTAAAAGCAGGGTCACCAGGCTCCATAAGCTCCAGTCCTTAAAGGCAGTTCTTTGTACAGTTAAGTATTTGTGATGGACTACAGAGTAGAAGGAGAAACATTTATCCATGTGGTATAGAAGGAGAAACATTTATCCATGTGGTGTGTACTTCATCAGTATCTGCAATTTCTGGGTGTATCTTCAATAGAGATAACTGGGGGAAGGGAAGATGGAAACAGCTGCTTATTTATAGGATCTAATACTTAAACAAATACATAAGAGGACATTTTACCTCTACCTACAAAGGAAAAGAGTTTTTCAGAAATGGCTGATGCTAGATATTTTCATATGCTTTATGTACCAGGAGGGTGCTGGCAGGTGCTGTGAGGGAAAGAGAGCAGAGGGTTTTCACATTCAGCACCCCTTTGGGGGGGCACAGGTTCCTCAAACTCCCATTTGGGATGGCTTAGGCACTTAAGTTGTTTCAGCAGAAAATGCAGCTAGTCTTGACGGTCTAAAGAGAGATTTTGATTGATGAAAAAATAGTGGAAGAGCATGACCAGAGGCTCTGAGCAGCTCTGGAAAGAACCAGATTGGCTGGACTAAACCTAGACAAACAAAAATGCACATTCTCTGTAGCAAAAATAAGGTACCCAGAAGAAAAATTAACATACTACAGAGTACAAGCAGATCACTGGAGCTGAAGCTAGCACCTCATGCTTGCCCCAGCAGACAGGAAGGGGCACAACAGTTCTTTGGAGCAGAATATGGGGACGTTTATGCCTAATCCAGTTGCCCAAATTGGTGACCTGAAAGCACTATTGTGCCAAGGTATCTAATCAGTGTGGGGCATAGTCCTTCAGTGGGTAGGTTTTGAGAAACTGAAGGAGTGCATTCAAGACTTTACAGAATGAGGACGATAAGGAATGAACATAAAAAGAGGAACTTGTCCCTGGACAACTCAAAGGAGAATATTGGTGCATTGCTCTGGAAGAGCTGTTGACAAAAAAAAAAACCCAAACCAAAACCCCAACAAAAAAAGGGCAAATTTTTTTGCTTGGGGCCTAAATCCACAGACGTGAGAATATAACTTTTTCTTTAGTTATTTTTGGTAAGAGGTCTACTTTAGCTAAAAATATCTGTAAGCCTCTTTTGTCTTTGCCAAAAGGGTCTGGTAAGCCTCTTTCATAGATACAGAGGTTAGGGTTTTTTCAGCTATGGACTGAATACAAACTTGAGAAAGACTTTGTTTCGGCAGATAAACATATTGAAGTGCCTTGGGGAAACTCCTGAGTTATATTTTGACCATGTCAAGTTTATAAATTGCCCTTCAAGTCTCAGACAAATGATTATATGAGATGCCATTGAGACAAAGTTCTTCCTGAAAAAACTACCCAGGTCAGTGTATTCCCAGATCTTCTGATCACTTGCATGTTAATCCTAGGCATGACTTTCTTTTTTGTGCATCATGTAATTCCCAATGTGCAACAGAAAAATACATTAACATGTCAGATGAAAATAATTTAATAATCGGAAAAAGCCATGTGCAGGGCTGGATATATTTTATATTGGTTTCAAAATTACAGTGAGAACCTGGAAACTATTTGTATGCTGTCTATGACAGAAATATAGTCTAAATAAAGCAAAGGGGCCTTTTTGTTGGAAAAGGAACTATTGATCTATTGAAAACAAAAATTACCAATTTGTTTGTTAGCTAGAGATAAAATGAATGTTGGAGTTGTCCTAAACTGTTCCAGTTTCCTGAGATACTATTAAGAGGAGGTATTGCCATGCATATCCAATTTTAGGTAGCTAGACAGAGTTTTCAGGAAAAGTTCATATCTGACAAGAGATTGAGTTTAGGTAATTTGGAAGGAAATACAGCTTTAGATGAGTAACCACTAGTTATTATTTCCCATCAAGCAGTTAGAAAATATTATCAAAATAATAAAGTGCCTCATAGAAGAAAGTTGCTGAATCAGACTGTGATTTGAGACGGCAACAGTGAAACTGCAGAACAGCACTAAAGAATCATGAGTTATCACCTGCTGACAATTTTTCAGGGGAAACCTAAAGATAAGAATACCTGCAATGTTAGAAACTTATATTACCATTGCTGGGGAATTGCAATTATACAGAAAGACAAACAAAGCTGTATGAAAACCCAACATGTTGCAATCCTGGAGCTGCCACAATTTCATGTAAAATGTGCCCTGCCTGGCCATGCTGGGAAATATTGTTCTCTGCAGGTATCTAATCGGCTTTGCGGTTTAATGAAGTTGTGACTCTATTATTACACAGTGACATCTCCAGAGGTGGAGGTATAGCTGGAAAAAAGGAGATGGGGATGGAAATAAGGATGTTCAGCTAATTGCTTCATCTGAGAATGTCTCTGGCAGGTGGTAATCCTGACAGGCTAAATGGGAGCTGGGAGATGAGGCAAGTGGAGCTGAGGGATGTCCTGCTGCCTAACAACGTCCTGGTGACTTAGGGGAAACCTGCACATTTTCCTGATGGTGTAGGACACCCCAGAGATTAATTGGACACTTCTTGACATTCTATATTGTTCTACAGTGGTCTGTATTACTCTGTATTGTTATGTAGACATTCTGAACTATGTTAATATTGATAGAAACTGTTATTAATTTGGGCTGTAGGAAGGAAGTTGTAGGTAGGAGGTCTCTCAGAAGAGCCAGCCAGAAGAGGCTGTTGCTACATTGTGCTGGGCGGAGGGCTGAAATCAGAGACCACAGACCAGTTTGACCTGCGCCATCCTGTGGAGCAGACCCTGCCAGGCTCTGGCACCATGTAGCTATTGAACGACACAACAAGAACCTTGTTTTTAGATCTTTTTAAAGCTTCGGCGCTCTGTCGTTGCTGTACAATCAGCGAGTGACTCAGGCTGCAGACGCCTGTGTAACAGCCCTGCAGCTTGTCCTAGAGGTCACGGGGCCAGTCCCACTCTTGTTCCTGTTTAGTGCCCGGCACATCACATGAGTAACTGGAGACTGTGTGTGCTCAGGGAGTGGGATCCCATCCTCAAAATTAGATGCTTTGTTGGGAATGGTTTTTGTGCTGGGACAGGCTGTGGCTGGATGAATTTACTCTACAATCACTTACTGCTGTATGAATGGCCCTACTGATAAAGCTTTTGTGTCTATGTGCTTGCTAACTTCAAAGAACACTATTGCCTATATGAATTCAGATCAGATTTCAGGAGCTGCATTAAAATCCAGTAAGGGCCAGATGGCTGACTGTTTGAAGAAGAACTTTCATGTTTAGCTTTTAAAAAGGAAAAAAAACCAACCCACCTCAAACCTGTAAACTAATAGCAAGTCAGAATGACACTTTTGTTTCAACTATTGCTCTCTTTTTGTTTCTTGCTCCCTTCTTAACTAAGTGGTAATTCATACTCCTGAAACTTGTCTCAGCCTCAAATTAAAATCCTTGAAGTTTTTTCTTCCTATATATCATATTTCCTCGGCATCATCCTTGGGTGCTACTATTTGTGGTTCAGTGAGGACAGAGCTATCCTCTACATGCTGGCAAAAGAAAACCAACTGTTGTGGTTTAACCCCAGCCAGCAACTAAGCACCACACAGCCGCTCACTCACTTTCCCCCCAGACGCAGTGGGATGGGGGAGAAAATCGGGAAAAGAACTAAAACTTGTGGGTTGAGATAAGAATGGTTTAATAGAACAGAAAAGAAGAAACTAATAATGATAATGATAACACTAATGAAATGACAACAGTAATAATAAAAGGATTGGAATATACAATGCAATTGCTCACCACCCGCCGACTGACGCATCCGTTAGTCCCCGAGCGGCGATCCCCGCCAGTTCCTAAAAACGTCACATGGTATGGAATACTCCGTTGGCCCCTTGGGTCAGCTGCCCTGACTGTGTTCCCTCCCAGCTTCTTGTGCCCTTGCAGCTTTCTTGCTGGCTGGGCATCAGAGGCCGAAAATCCTTGACTTTAGACTGAACATTACTTAGCAACAACTGAAAACATCAGTGTGTTATCAACATTCTTCTCATACCTAGCTCAAAAACATAGCACTGTACCAGCTACTAGGAAGACAATTAACTCTGTCCCAGCTGAAACCAAGACACCAACAAATCTTGTCTGGCAGTTTCACTTAGTAAGCTAAATGATCCAAGCTGAATAGACAGCGGTACATTGCTGCTGTGAGCACAGGTCCCATGAGCAGGACTGACATCCCTACCAGCTCTATCACTAGCACGCAGAGACTCCCTCCCGTTGCTCGCCTGCCCTTCATCCCTTCCTTGCCACCCCTCAAGCCTTAAAAAGCTCGTGTTTAAGAGCACACGGGAAGGCATACTGCATTTAGATTTTCACTTGCCTAAAATGTTTATCAGGGTACCTCTTCATTTGAGAACCTAATAAAATAAGCTTAGGTGGTTAAGAAGTCTGGAACAGGCAGCCAGTGGAGTGAGGAACTGAAAGGAAAGATATTAGTCACTTGACTGCTGCTTGGGCGAGACAGTGGTGTTGCGGTAATGAATGTCAGGAACGTGCGTTTTATGGAAATAGAGGTATTTGGTATTTGGGGCTGGGCATGTTTCTGTGGAAAAATCAAAATAGAACAGAAGCTAATCGGATTCTACAGAAGCTTGAAAAGATCACAATAGAAATGACATTTACATAAAGTATATTGTTTAATTTTAAGTAATTTTATAGACCGTTATAGCTAGATTATAGAGAAAACACTGTTTAATTCTACGTCTTGTTAAAAAAGTTTTCTGGATTTTTCCAGAGGATCAAGGAGGCTAAGAGTGGAGATGTTAGAAAGATGGTTCTGTGACCATTCCTGGCTAGATGTAGGACTTCTGACATTTTTACTGTTATTTAGCTCAGCTGGGTGAATAGTTCACAATAGGTTATTTGAGCAGATTCTGTTCTTTTCTGAACACAGAATTATCCATGGGAAGATGCCAATTTCCTTTGCCACCCCCAAAACTAATTTTTGAGACCTGTTATCAGTTCCTATACACATAAAATACACACTGTGTTAAAAAAATAAGGCTATTCTTCATAAGGCTGTTGTAATAATAAAGTTCAGCAATGACTGTGAGATATACAGATATGACAGAGGGCCAGAAATGTACTTTCTGCTGCCAAATACACCTCATCTCATGTTAATTACCAGTTTCTTTCAATAGTTGGAATTACTAGGTCTTTTCCCTAGAGAAACTTTAGTGAAGCTACTTTATCTTTTGATGTACTTGGATCTGAATGTATCTCCAGCTGGAAAAAACAAACAAACATTCCAAAGAATGTGTTCAGACTTGTGCATTTTTAAATCAAAATCATATGCAAAGCTTTGGATAAAACATATTGGTTTTGCAATGTGGTGTAATTTTGTTCACATTTGCACTTCAGAAGGCTATAATGGGGAAATCCTAACTCAAATGTTGATGAAGTTTCTAATAAATCAGAGTCTTGAACATATCCTGCAGTGCTCAGTTACAAAAACTGACTCTGCGCTGCTTGGCCAGTCTGTTGATATTTGTATTGCCACAAAATTGCAGACTCAGCAACATCCAGCATACTGCTGCAGACCACAAGTTTTGAACTACTGTAATGGCCTTGCTCAACAAACACACTCGTTATTTTTGACACACAGGCAATTTACCAACCAGTCTGTACACTCTTTGGTTGACATTCCCAGAAGTTATCATGTATTTGGAGCGTTGCTTAATGTATAGCTAGTAGTTATTTTTGAACTGAACTGAACATTTTGTAACACTTCTATTGACTTTTTTAACCCATAAATGAATCATGGAAAATTACATCTGGTCCTTACTGTGGGGTTAGAAACGTGATCTTTTTTGGGATGTTTATATGGGGCACACTGATAGGAATCTTTTTATGCTGTACCAAATCAAAACAGAGCTTGGCCCATGGCATACAGTCCTGTGATTTACAGGCTGAAACAAGTTTCAGTTCCAGCCTCCCTAGTAACTCAGGCTTTCAGCTGGAAATACAATCTCTGTATCTCTGAAGTTGGGAGAACTTATTAATCATAGAACTTTCCCTGAGGTGATGTCTCCTTGGGAAAGAAATAAAAAAGGAGCAGGGAAGGGGGGATGGTATTGTACCTAATTAGGTCGGTTAAAGTTCCCTAAACTTGTCAGATCCTCAGCAATTCTTTAGTGTTTCCAGCACGCATACACTCCAGCCTACATGCATGAATAGTTATACTTCTTCACTGGCATGCACACATAACATCCTGTAACTTTTAGAGTGGAAAGTTGATTACATGATATTAAAGAGAAAAATGCAGGTTTCATGTGTCAGGTTATAATGCCACATGCACACTCACACAAAATTGTTCCTGAATGCTGGTTGAACTATTCCTTTCAAACTTGGGAGCTGAAGGAGCCTCCTTCCATGCACCTCCCAGCTACTGAGAGCTCTTTGGGGCCCATATGTATTTTCTGTTGCTTTTTTCATCCCCGCCACCGTGTCATCAAAGGTATTTTGCCATTTCATTTAAAAATAATTGGAGAAATATTGTGTACTGTACTTGTGGTTGTACCTTAAAACATCCAGTGCAAACTCTGCTGCAGTGCTTGAGCGTGTCTCCAGCCTCGGGACTGCCTGCCTGCTGTTTTGCTTGGGGTTACCTTCTCTGTGGCAGGCAATACCCCAGCCAAGGGGTGCCTCTCCCTTAACCTCTGCAGTTCACAGACTGACCTTCTAACTTAAACCAGCTGCGTGAACCTTACAGCATGTCCGCTTGTGCCTGAGGACTCATGGCACGTGTAGTATCGCATATATAAGAAATTAAAAGTGTTCTGCAGGCTTTGATCAGCACCGCAGCTCCATATATATATTAATTTCTACCAGTTTTGCTTCAGTCCCAATCCAATACATGCACAGATTTGGACTTTGGTATTGTCAGGCACTGCCAAATGCTCACTGGTGGTCACTGGTTTGTGTCCCAGTACAGACTGGGTAGCTACACCAGGAGCATACTTACCATAGTACCATGCCTGCTGCTTTATCAGAGCTCTTCTCTTGGTATCTATGTTCTCGCTGTTGCCAGTATACAGTCCATAAATATTTCTTTTCAAAGTGTACCTTAGCCTTCCTGAGGTACAGTTTAGGGGCTTAAGTATGTGTAAGCTAAACATACTGAGTGCCAAACATCAGCCAGCTCAGCTGTAGAATTAGTCAGAGGGAGACCAGATAATTTTTTATTGTGAGAAAGGGCTATTTACAACTCCTCTCACCTCTCAGATAATAATTCTGCAATACTTTTGCGCCTAGTTTTGAAAATAACTGTTTAGCTTTTGAACAATGACTTTGTCTCAAAAAACTCAACCCTGTGGGCAGCTGTTTGTCATAGATACAAGCACCTGAAAACAAGAGGTTGTAACAGAAAGCAGGTTTGCAGCCACACAGTGTGGTTTTTGTTTTTCCTACTCGGGCTATGATTGGCACGGTATCCACCTGGTGTGGAAACATACAGTGCTATCCATGTTAATAGGTGAGCTTAAACTAGGACAGGTCATACCTTTTCTGTCTGCCTAAACACCACAAAGTGAGCCTTAGCACCCCAGGCTTGGGGCTGTTGGGAGCAGACAGATGGTGACCAAAGCAAGTGCGTGCACTAATTCACTGCAGCTGAAGGCCCGACATCCCCAAACTAGGAGATTTCTCAATGTTCTCACGTGCTTATCAGCCTACAGCTGAACCTTTCTCTTTATCAGGCAGCAGAGGGAAGGTGGTAGGGGAACTGCAGGCAATGCCATCAGAGCCAGTGATTTCTCTTTGGAGAAGGTCATCCTAGCTGGGGGATGTGTCTGGTCTTTGTACATGCTAAGTATTGTAAATGGAAGAGAGAGGAGGATGGAGTCTGGACAGTATCTGTGGGCCACTGGGCAGTATTTTTACTCAGAAGATTACACTTGTAGCAGTTTCTGCAGGCCTGTTGAGCGTCAAGGGGATTTGAGGTATCAAACCGAGTTGAGTCTCAGTTCCAGCCATATTTCTTAAGTTTCATGGTTAATCAGAATCTACCAAAATTAAAAGAATATGAAACTGCAACAGAGATGTACAGTGAAAGCAAACAAGAAACAAAGAACAGCCGTGCTTATTGCAAAGTGAGAACCACATTGCTTTAATGGCTTTTCAACTGAAAACCTGCAGCCTTATGAGTGGCTCTGCAAACTGTGAATATTGCCCGAATGGAATGCTTGGCTGTTACAAGAAAACATATAAAAAGTTGAGCACACAGAGGACCTGCCTCCCATCATTAAATAACACAGCTGGCTTATGTTCACACTAATACTTTCCTGTGGAATTTTCTCTCTGCATCACTTGAAGCCCTCACCATCCTGTGTTGCCCTTTTCCATTTTGTGTTTGGTCTGTGTTTTCAGTGGAACTGAACTTAATGTGCCTGCTCTGCTTTGGTTACGCCTGAAGGTGGGCACAACCGGTTTTGGATTCACCACATTTTAAATTAAACATTTCTCTGTCCTCTGTGCAAACCCCAACCCCCTCTGACCATGGAAAATGTTTCAACTTTTTTTTCCCTGTGTGCGTGAGCTTTCACCCACTGCTCTACTTCCTGCTTTCAGCCAAAACATCGAGGGGAAGACATCAAAAGGAGAGGGCAAATGCAAAGCAGTAATTTCATAAAACGGGCCAACGGGCATGAAAAGCAGAACCTTCACTGGCTTCCCACATATGCACTTGACCTTGAAATGTTGAATGTTTCTTTCTTATTTCAAAGGCTGGATTTCTTTATTTTCCTTCCTTTTCCGCAGTAAAACCAGCTTCATCTGGAGTCTTTGCTGAAAAGCCAAAAGTATAATCAGTATGCTAAACTTTGCACGACTCTGTAGATCATCGCAGCAAATGTTGTCACAATTAAGTTCAATTAAAGAAAGAGGATTCCAATTCGAGAAATCACATGTACTGTGATAGGGTGAAACCAGGAACAAACCCCTTACAAACTGTGCTGCAAGCCTTCATCAAGCAGGCAGGGTAATGAGCAATCTCATTTGCAAGAATGCTGTGCAATGTCACTTGATATCTTCAATGCATCATCCATCAATATGTAAATGCTCATCAGGAACTAGTAAAGTCCAAAACAAATCAAATTGTGTCCAGGAAAATTACTCCTAACTCCTACTGGGACTCGGTGACAGCCCAGGAGTTTTGTAGCTTTTTTTTTCTTTTGCAGCAAATAAATGTTTCTGGTTCATTTTTGGGAGCCATGACCAGTCATACTTTTTCTAAAGATCCACCCATCATCCCACCAAAAATATAAAATTCCTACCTGCCATCCAGTAGTCTGCAAGCTTCATGGTATTTGCTTTTTTATTTCCTTTCAGTATCTGACAAAGTAAATGATGGAAACATTTATTACAAATGTAGTAGAGTGCATCTTTGTCAATATTACTATAACTTCAGGAGCTATTCATTTGAGATATGTTCCTGTGATTTCCACCCAGCACTTGATCTGCATCTTTAGTCTCTTTCCCTACACATTGCATGTCTATGCTGAATATTCATTGTTCAACCAGTAAAACAAAGAGCCAAGAACTAAGTCAGGTTTTGGTGACACTGAAAACATCCCTTTTGAAGTGCTTTCCAATAGTTCCTTCTGAAGCTTTTCAATAGCTTCTCAATAGTTTTTAGCAGTTCCTTCTGAAAGACAAATGTACTACTCTCGGCATCTACTGGACATAGAAATTGTAAGGACAGTTTTCTGGTGGAAGGTTCTCACTTAAGTGAGAATAACGCACGTCTGTGGGCACCATATAATTTAGTGTGTGAAGTCTTAAATTAAGATACTGGTCTTGCACACAAAAGCCAGGTCTCCTTTCATGTGCTTTACAAATTACTTAACAAGGTTTTGCTGCACTCTATATGTATAGAAAAAGAGCTCACTACATTTTCTAGGCATTGTATTGATATGTTGAGGAGATAAACATTCCCATTAATTTGACTAGGATCTTATCTTTAAAAGATACATAGTTGCCAGATCAATCATAAATAAATCTTGTGGGCATCCTGGAAAGCGGATGCCTCTACTGTTTTCTTAGTGTTTTCCTCAGAAATCTTTTATCCCAGACTGATGAGACTACCTTCTTGCTGGCTTAAAAGGAACTTTAAAAAATGTAGTTTATACTTCACTCCATGTGTGAATTGAGCCTTTATATGGGAGACCTCACTAACATATAGTACTGCCTGTTGACTACACAGCTGTCTGCAGCCAGTAGAGAATTTTATTTGAGTTTTCTCCTAATTTTGCTTCTACTGTTTTTTCATGGTAACTGAGCTAAGCCAAATGCATTTGAAAAAACAGCAGGTCAAAGTGAGGATGAATAGGTCACATTCATAATGTGTTGTCTGCAGTTTCAATCAAACTGTTTTGAGTTATCTATAAATCTGATATCCATTTAAAAAAACCCAAAAAATCAAGCCAAAACAAAAGTTTCTGCTCTCCGTCTACTGAGTTAAGTTCAAAGCTGTTTTCCACTTGATACAGCACAGGAACTGGAGCAGAGGTCTTTCGGTGCCCCAAGCACTGTTAAGTGTAATCCTTCTCGTACTTTTAGGATCAGTAAACATTTAATGCCTCCATACAAAGAGCAGTGACTCTGGGAGGAAAGAAGAACAGCACATGGGATGGCTTGATTCTTAGGACAGTATCTCAGTAGTAAAAAATATAGGTTCAAATCCTCTCCAACAGAGGAGAGAATGGAATTTAAGTGTTTTGCCTGGGTATGGCAAGATGTTCTACTCCTCAACTATGTAACTCTGCCCCAGACTTAAATCTAATCCAAAACCGTGAAATGTATTAGTTCCACCTTCATACCTTACACTAAAATTTTCTTTCTCTCTCAAATTAAATCTCTGAATGATCCATTTATTGCTTCTGTTTTCTCAGATATTAACGATAGTGAGTTGCTGACAATGGAAGAGTTTGATTGCTGTGTCTGTTCCTTGCCAGTTTTAAAGGATGGGATTCAACTCAGGATCAAAACTAGGTTTGCTGTCTACAGGAAAGTGTCTGCATGCATGGCAGGTGTATAGGCTCACTACACAGTCAATAGAAATTGCCTCAATGCAGCCAGAAGAGCCTAGAAAGTGATTGTTCCCAGCCGAAGATAGACCTAAGGCTCAAGTTTGATGCCTAACCATAGTTTGGAGTTTTTGGAGATGTAGTAGGGAATCCCACCCAGCCTTCATCTGCTGACCTAGAAAGACGTGGATCTAACACAGCTGAACTGAGCTCCTCTAGCTTGTGACCTGAGTAGCTCTTTAGCTTTACTGGCTCTATTGTCTACAGACTTGATCAAGTTGCCTGCACACAGAAGCATCTGGTACATTGGAAGTGCCGTGGGATAACCTGCTGGGGCTTCGGAAAGAGATGGATCTCCTGCAGGCTCTGCGCCACATCTGCCACCCTGTGTGGATGTACTGGATGACCTAGGACATGTGTGAGCAACAGAAATGAGCACCTGCCTTGACTATTATGATGCTCCACTGCCTAGAGGATTAGCAGACATCTGCAGACTTAAATATTGGGGTCTAAATGTCAGACTGTACTTTTGGAGCCCTATCTCATTACATTTGAAATAATCCAATTTGTTGGAGACCAGACTCATTAGTTAAGCCAGGTTGTCAGCTGCCTTGTGTCATTGATTTACAGAATAGGTGGAGTTTACTACTGAATATGGCTGAAACTGCAAATACTGCCTGTGCACAAGAGAATGCCAGGGGGTTGAGCACAGGCTCCCTTATGTATGGCTGGGGTGCTTTCTTCATTTATCCTGTTCTTTCCTCTTTGCTGAAGAAGAACTTTGCTGAACTTGCAGTTTTTATTTGTGCTGGACAAATCAGCCTAGTACTTTTCATCATAAACAAGAGGTCTGCAGTCCTTGAACCTAACTGAATGCCAAAGATACAGTTTATCTACCCTCCTTAAAACAAACTTAGGTACAATCCCTTGGCTTTAGTTTATTCTATTTAAGCTTATAAAATTTCTTTGTATGGCATTTCTCAGCGGTATTTGAAAACAGAATTATGTGTATGTATTTGTGCACCAAAAATTTAGGGGACAAGACAGAGAACCTCTTAAATCTTCTTTTAAATATGCTATAAG
Source organism: Pandion haliaetus (assembly GCA_013401275.1). Taxonomy (NCBI): domain Eukaryota; kingdom Metazoa; phylum Chordata; class Aves; order Accipitriformes; family Pandionidae; genus Pandion; species Pandion haliaetus. Next base: position 289,755 of record VYZV01008219.1, on the reverse strand, counting down.
ATCATGTGTATTTTAAAGCACACCCATCTATGCTTTACAGTAGCCTTTAAAAGGAGATATTACTTGACAGCCTTATTTGTCAACTAGACTCTACTGCTATATACAGGAAAATGGTGGAGGGGTAAATCTAGATTCCCTGATCCAGATTCTGTCTGCTAAGTCCTTTTCACCATGTATCTTCCTTTGTTCTGACAAAGAATTTACATGTTTTAGAACATTCTCCTGGCCAATGAAATTGCTTTTAGATATATATGTGTCTTAGGAATACTTTATAATATGGTATCTTCTGTTGTCAAACCCTGCATACTTGCAAAGTAATGATAATATTCTAAGATGAATACCGTGATGAAAGATTTTAAATATGGTTGTTAGGCAGCTCCACACAGAACTGCCTGTATGTATGTATTGCTTTAGAAAAAGACAGAATAAAAAGAGGAAGCAAAATGTTAATGATTTTAGGTTGTGTTCTGAAGTCAGCTGTTAAATTAGTAGGACAATTGTATGTGAATTTGTGAACTAAACTCCTTAAAGATTGTGAGGTAGATTGTTTAAATAGCTCAGCAACTTACATTAAAGTAGTCAATAGAAGTAAAGCTTTTGATAATATATTGTTAGTAAGTTTTCTATTTTGCACTGTAAGAAATTAGTTGAATTAGCTTTTCTTTTCATTATTAAAAGCCATCACGTTGGCATATGTATAGGAGTTTTTGTCAGAGTGCTCTAGGATAGGTTTTCAAAAATCCCTTACATAATATGCAGAAAGATTTGTTTTATCCTACTTATTCCTAATTTCTAAAAATGGTATAGCTCTTCTTATAAGTAGCATTCTATTGCTGAGAGGGTTTTGTGGTTGGTTTTTTCCCCCATTTTTCTCACCTATTGAGTAATGAACTCTTGTGCAGAAGTCAAGAAATTATTCTCCTGGAGCTGGAACTATTTGCCTTAGCATAAGTTTCTAAAGTTTATTTGTGAGGAAGCAGACCAAGAAAACAGAGATATAAGCTATGATCCATGCTATAAATGGTGCCAAGCTGTCATTTGACATTCACTCTATCCGCATCGTACTACCATGTCTTAACAATCCACTACCTTTTCAGATCACATTCACCACTTCAAAGTCTTATCTTTGTTTTATGATTCATTTCAAGCTCTGGTTGCTAGCCTCTGCACAGATTTTGAATAATTGCATAATTATATGTCATTTCCCTTTCCCTTTCTGCTCTTGGCTGTGTCCTTCCTGGGCCTCCTTGCTATTTCACAGTGATGATGCAAATAATGGTGCTGTTATGCCTGGGCTTAGAAGAAATAACACTTGCGTCCAAAACTTCTGAAAAAGTTTGTCTGAAGGGCAAATGCATACATACCTATACCTTCTGCGGCATTCACTGTGGAGTCTATTTATTTAGTTCAGTCTATTATTTTAAAGCTAAAGACATAAATGTTCAAGCAACAGTGCTGTTCTGAAGTGTTATTTGTAAGCTCTGGAGCAACCTCTCAGACTGCCCTGGGGAGGTGTGCATGCTGCCCTGGCTGAGGTGCGTCCCTGTTGCTTGGCTTGGCCATGTCGCTTCCTAGTGTTGTGTCACATCTGCCAACAATGAGATGGGTCTTCCAGCTGGTGGGTGATGAGAGGGCATCTGCCTATACATTACTCTGTGTAAGCTGACTGGCCTGTAGTTAATGGCTGGCAAACTGATTCTAGGTCAATAGTAAAAGGCTACGATGAACATCTCACACCCCAGAGCAGTCAACACAGAGATCGGCACTAGTTTCCCTGAGGTCTCAACACAGAGCTGGCAAGTATTGCCAGTAGAGAGGAGGAGCGGAACATCACTGTTGGTTGTCTACCGGGTGTCATTCACACCCCTATTACTTCAGCGTGGGAGCAACATAATCTTTGTCACCGTATATACAATGCCCAGAGCAAATAAACCAGTTGTAAGATTTTTGCTGGCCTCACTCTGCTTGCTTGTGTTCCCTTGCATGATCTCTTTATCCTTTGCTAAGTGCAATCAGTCTGTGCTCGATGTTGTAAGTGGGTGTGATACAGGAGCTGAGGCAGCATTTCTACTAGGAAGTCCCAGAGCTTGTTCTTTCATTTAGTCTATGATTCAGTACGCTGGAAGTTAAGGTTGAGCAAGGCAGCAAGGAGACTTTTCAGACGTGTTTCCCACTCTGTCCTTTATGACCATTGTCGTGCTGACTGTCATTCCCCTCTTGCTGATGGGGACAGACTTTGTATTAGGGCTGGTAGCAATAGGACAAAGGGTAATGGTTTTAAACTAAAAGACGGTAGATTCAGACTGGATATAAGGAAGAAATTTTTTATGATGAGGGTGGTGAAACACTGGAACAGGTTGCCCAGAGAGGTGGTAGATGCCCCATCCCTGGAAATAATCAAGGTCAAATTGGAGAGGGCTCTGAGCAACCTGCTCTAGTTGAAGATGTCCCTGCTCATTGCAGGGGGGTTGGGCTACATGACCTTTAAAGGTCCCTTCCAACCCAAACCGTTCTATGATTCTATGATTTTGGGGGCTGAGCCAGGGTGCAGGGAGGCCACGCCCAGTCATGGAGTGGTACAATAGCTCAGGTTGGGAGGAAAGACCTGGGATGGGATCAGTCTGGACAGGCAAAATTTTTCCTCCTGGGACAGGGGCCTTGGCTTCTGGACTTTTTAGCTCTCTCCCCACCAAGTTACCTCTTCCCAGTTGCTCTAGAGTAACAGCGCGTTCATGGGCAATGACATACTCATGTGCAGGAATGTGTTACCGCGTCTGCCTTGCTGGGTACTACAAGGCTCTGCGCAGTGACTGAGCTGTGTCAGAGTAAGTGCTGGTGAGAAAACAAGATGAACAGCTTTAGGAGGATGGCAACAAGGAGTAGAAAGTGTATGGTAGAGAGTGGGAGAAGACACCAGTTGTACTGACATATGTGCAGAGTTGTTGGGGGAAATAGATCTGGAGTCATCATTTGGGTATCTGGAGGTAGGAAATCAAAGCATGGCGGTGGGGAGTTGAGGAAGTTGAAGATGAAAGTTTACATGGCTGTGAATCAAGGAGCATCAAAGGTATTTTCTGGAATAAAATGGCTTGGTTTTAAGTCTCCTTGCTGCCTGCCTCACCTGTGTCCCTGTGAAGAGGAACACAGTACTTCTTATGAAGCATTGATAAAGAGGTCCGTGGTTGACTGATGGAACCTATAATGCATTGCATTTCTGAAAGATTTCACACCTTCACCATCACTGGAAAGATGTGAGCCATGATGACCCTTCATTTCAGCCAGAGAAAAGCAGGTTAGTGTTGCAGAAATCTCCATTTTAATGTGTACTAAAGAATTTATATTCAGAAGAAAATTGAGATGGTCATGTCTATGTATGCTGAGCAGAGATTATTTTTTCCACTCCAGAAATAGTCCAGCAGAAAGGAGACAACAGTGAGTTGCTGTGGGCAGGGAAAAAAAACCATCCGCAAAACAAAATCCCCAAACCCTAAATCCTCCTCCCTCTAATCTTTCAGAAAACATTATATTTTGGTAGTCAAGATGGGGATGCAGACAGCTAATGGAAAGTACTGAGGTTTCAATAACACAGAGCAAGAAAATAATTGCCAGTTAATGCTGCTGAAGAAGCTATCTTCCTTGCGATACTACTGGGTATCTATTGGGCATCTACGAGGCTGGAACACTACTGTGAAGTGCTTTCTTACGCCTCCTCGACCCCCAAATCCCTAAAGCTGGAGGTTATTTCATTGTCTATCTCATGTTGTTTTTTGGTTCTTGCATGAGGATTTGCTGCCAGATGGAAGGATGGGGCTGAAGGGAATGAAAATATCGAATTTCTAACTTTGACAGATACCCCACTAAAAAGAGACAGCTAACAAACTCATTTTCTTCCGCTATTTAATCAATAATGCATCTAATTACTCTCTCTACAGACTGATATTTTAATTATTTTAGTTCAGTTAAAGTAGGTACACTGTACTTTCATTTTTTCTAGCCCGATAAGCAAAATAACAAGACATCAAGCCAGTTTTGTCTGCCTTTTCCTGGTCTGAAATTCAGGCTGTTTCGATTACTCTTGTATCCACAACAGTGGGTCTGCGTACTAAGTGGGAAGCTGCCAGTTTGGTTTCTTCTGTTGGCCTGGATGTATTTCTAGAAGGGATTGCCACTAATTTTAGAGGCAATTCTCTGAATAAACCAGCCCTATAATATAAATAGAGATGGAAAGAATACAGAATCCAGCTTTCACATTTCTTCTGCTTCTTCATAGCTGCGGAGCCTCTTTACTCATGCTGATAGTTTCTTAAGGCACTCAAGGAATTACTGTATGTAAAATGTGTTTGTGTGGCACGTATAGCAAATTCACTAAACTTCGTATTCAGATAATGGGAGGCAGTGTGGGTTGGGGTTTGTTTTCTTTTTTTTTTTTTTTTTCAGAAACAGGAAATCAAGCTCAAGTGGGACTGATTCCAAACACTGACCGATTTTATCCTCATTCCAATTTTGCCTTGACCTTTCCTGACTAATGCAAAATGAGGCTAGCTACGTGGAGAGGTTTTTTTTCAGTGTTTATACTGTAAGAGTCATGCTGACTCAAACAGAACCAGGCTTGTGCTCTTCCAGTGAGCCACATAATAGATCCTTTGAGAGAAGCAACGGAGGTAGTGTGGAAGGTCATTGACTCAGTCTCTGTACATGCCAAGAGGATGCAGGCAAACGGTGGTGTGAATTCACACAAGTCAAAAACACCTGATCACAAGACACAAGAGGGCAGCTCAAAAACAGGAAGAAGCAGCAAGGGTCTGGGACTTCCTACAGAAAGCCATACGTATACAGACAAACAAACACACACTCCACCTACCGCAGATTTCTTTTTCTCTTTCTTTTTTTTTTCTTATTTTTTTAAGAAAGGCTTTATTTACAGAATTTTGAATTTTGCAATCAAATTTGATCCATTTGGGGCTAAAATAGATTTATTTAGGGATTTAGTCCCTTTGGTTGGCCCTCTCTGCACTCTTGAATCTCTTCTCCAAAATATGTAGTGTCATCGTAATCCATAACTCTTGTGAGAACTGCTGGAGATTCTGCGTCATCTCATCTGGGTGAATGATTTTGTTGTCACACCTCTGATAGTGTCTAGGATCAAGAGAACAATAAGTGCTTTGAGCCTTGTCCTAGCTGGGACTGCCAGGCTCTGTCTGTGCAGCCAGTGGAGGGGAGGAGACATGATACCAAAGTTAGGCATCAACTGTAGGTGGTCTGCTCGCCTAAGGTCACAACTACCTTTTCCACTGTGACTGAGCTCTGGCTGCCCCAGACAGCAGGGAATATACTTACTCCTCTCTCTCTTCACTTTTGATACTGCAATGGGCAGGATAACTCAGTCAGCCATCAAAGCAAGATTTATTTTACCCAACATTAGTCATCTAAAAATTGGGAGATCGGTGTAAGCAGGTCATCCAGCCTCCCCCGCTACTCCAACCACCTTGATTCATAACAGGCCCCTTAGGTCTTGGGATGGATGAATCAGCTTCCCCCCTCTATCTCCCCATGGGGGGCAGAGTGAGCTGAGATAGCAAGTTTTCACAAGGTATCTCAAATCCTGAGCGCTTGTTAGGAAAAGTGAAGGTGGCTCTATTCCGCTTTGCCCTTCTGTGGTTCCCCAGTTTCTGTGTGGGTGCTGTTCCTTTTGCTTTCAAACTCCACACTTTTTGGGAGAGCTGATGCTGTGGGAGAGGACAATGCTTTCAACAAGGCTGTGCTTCTGTAACAGATGTAAAGCCAGTAGGACTATTCACATGCATTAGGTTACATGTATAGTGCAGTGGGTATGTGATTTGTTAGTGTTAATCTGCATCTGTTTCTTTTTATTGCTGCTTGGAGGCATATTTGTACAAAGAATGGCCATTTCAGCAAAGCCTACATGCTCCCTAAACGCAGATCTGAAGTCCCGCCAAGCATCTGTGGATGGGAAGAAGTCAGTATTGCGAATAGCGTGTCCCTTCCTCTCATTGTCATTTGTATTAAATTAGTGATATTACTGTAGTGTCTAGAGGCTGCAAATTAGGTTTAGGGCCTCATTCTGCTGGGTCCTGTGCAGGCAAATCGGATGACACTGGCTCTGCCTTAGGGAGCCTACAATTTTGCAAGCCTGCCACCCAAATGTACTTACAAGACCCATTTGATTTGGAGGGAAGGCATGGGATGACGGAAAGTCAAGGCAGATTTTGTTTGCTATTTGTAGCATGACGAGGGGCAAGCGACCATGTTGCACTGGTCAGAGCCCACGAGAGCGAGCAAAAGGTCTAGGCAAACTGCTGGCTGCTTACCTGTCGCGCTGTCTGTACCTGGCAAAGGGCAAACCGTCACGCTGTCAGGCTAGGAGCACCTGCAAGTCCAGGAGCAAGTGCTGTAGCCTCCGTAGTGTGAAAGTCACCCCGGCCTTCCCACGAACAGGCCTTCTGCCATGGCCTGTGTGCCCCGTGCTGGAACCTGCTCTCTGAGCAAACAGAAAGGGACACACTCCTACTTACGCTGCTGTGATAAAGATCAGCCACCTAATCTGTTAAAACCAAAGGGGTAACATTAAATAGTAAAACATATTTAAAGCAGCAAATGAAATCGTGTGTTAATTCAGCAGCAGGACTCTGTTATTCTTGCTACCACCAGTTTCTTTTTGAAGCAAAATGTCTCAGTAGGACTCAAAAGAAGATTAAAAAAAGGGTTGCACTTTTTAATATTGGGAACACACTGTTCAGTGATAATTCTCTCCTCTTCCATTTATCACACACATTTCCATTGGTAGGAATGCAGTATTTCCTTCTCCACTCCCCCCACCCCCCTTAGTATGCACCGTAGTGTAATGGATGATGTCTGTTATATGATGCATTGTTTATCACAGACCACAAATAAGTCAAGAAGCTAAAACAATATATTATGCCTTCTTTTAAATATGAGATCTAAGGCTACATTCGAGAAGGTGCATGGCATATTATTTCCCTAGCTTTCAAAGATCTGCTTTCTCGTAGTCATTTCTGATAATGTGCTGCAAGTCTAAACAAAGTTGTTCCTTTCCTGAGACGTCTTCACCCTCTCCCCGTTTTTTTGTGTGTAGCTACTTTGTTTTGTTTTTCCCTTGTGTACTCACTGGACTAGGACTGTTACTGGTTCTGACATTGATACCGACCTAGAAAAGTATTCATCCCAATCTGTGCCTGGAAATAAAACACTTCTATATTGAAAAGATAATATGGATTTTGCAGACAAATGTAGACAAGAGAGGACATATAAATTTTTAGGCCTACCAATTTGACAGCATCCCTTTGGTGTGCCAAGCCTTTCTAGCTGCAAATGGATTTCCATCCCAGCTCTGTGAGGAGCAGCGCTAGGAGGCTGAGCAGCACGGAGCGAGTGCCAGGCTGGCACAGATATTAGGTGTCGCCTTTTACCCGCTCTGTGAACCTGCAACGATCCCTGTGAAATGGAAACCGAAGATTTCAGCCCTCCTGGTGTAAGCAGCGAGCTTGAACTCTCTCTGAACTCAGTGTGTGTTGAAGTCTGGAATAGTTCAAAAGGAAAGAATGAAGGAATTGATAAAGATGAAAACTGTATAGTTTCATGTTCTGGGTAATGCGGCCTGCATTGCAGCGCTGGCACAGCTGGATCTGAATGCTGTTGCAGCATGAAAGGGAAATATTACATATATGATTTGGGTTTTTCCTGAGGCTCCTCTGGTTAAAGGTGTTGCTACCTTGCTAGTGCCTCAGGCCAGATAGTTGGACGTATTGTAAAATCAAACAATACACTATCAATAAGTAAGGGTAGCAAGAACCTGATTCCTGAAGTTTTGTAATTTTTTTTTCCTATCAGGTTCTGGCAAGAGCTGTGGAAAGAAGGAGTCTGATAGATGCCTGTGTTTGCTCCCACTGGAGACAAATGGCTCTTCTGATAATGTTATCTCTGGGGACTGACCTTAAACTGCCAGGTTCACTCCATTTAACATATCTGCTGGGTTAACAAGTGGTTTGAGCACGATCCCAGGATGTGCCAGGTGCCTGGGACAGTCTCTTGACGTCACTGGGGGGGCCTCTGTGTCCCGAATGTGTGTGGAAAGAACAACTGCAGTGTTTATCCAGAACGTGCCCATTGGCAGCACCACTGGGAAAATGCTGCTGCCGAGTCTCTATGAGGCAGAGAAAAACCTGGGTACTTTGAACTCCAGTAAGGAAATTACCCTTTCAAAGATCTCTTTCTCAAATTAGATTTTAGCTTTTCTCTCTCCTTGTCCCAGCCTGGTTAGAGGATGTCCTTTGGTGCAGAGCTGGAACCTGATGGTGACTCCTGCTCCCTTTCTGCTGTGAAGCTTTTTAAGACATTACAGTGATGTTTCTCAAGAAAAAAAGGCAAACAAAGAAATGAATGTGTATGTTTTGACAAGGCAAATTAGGGAAGGATAAACATTTTCTAACCTGTTTTTTTGCCATGTGCATAAATATTTATAATTGAAACCTGCATCTATGAGCTGCTCACATGGTCAAATAATTAGCTATAAATGCAATATAGCAGCGTATGTAAGAACTTTTTCTGTGAAGGATGGTGTGACTTCCATTCTCATTTCAACTTGACTTGCACTGAATGCTCCTCACTCCTGTAAAGGAAGCTGACAGACTCTCTGGATCAGGAGTGTTTAGTCCATTTTAGGGGGTACACATGTTCTGCTTGCCCATCCACTGCTTCAAAATTCAAAGATAATAACCAGTCAGAAGGAAGTATTAATTATTAAGTAAATGGTAATACATTGACATGGATTCTAGTGTTTAAAATTAATCATATGACTTTATTTCATTAAATGAGAGATTTTGCACAACAAATCTTTTACGTCAAAATTAACGTTGGCCATTGCTTTTATTTGTTTGCCTTCCCATCTGTGAAAGTTTCGTTCAGAAGAGTAACTTTTTGACAGGGAGATTTGCAACTGTGAATGCACTGGCTTGTATTTTGGATGCTAACAAAATCAAGGACACTAAAGAAAACTCATCCTCCGTTTTTTCAGTTCTGCGGCAGATTGAAATCCTGGCGTGAACTTTGGGGGTGTAATGACCCCTTAGGTCTAGAATGGCTTTACCTACTCTTAGCCATATAAAAGTCATTTGGGCTCAGCTAGCCTTCTCTAGTCTCTAGGGCAGCCGCAGCAGGCACTTCATCCAACCTCTCTCAGAAAGCTAGATTGGGAGCGCGTTAGGCACCTACTTTTTTGATGACTGATGTTACACGAGACAAACCTGATCCTGGTTTAGGAGCAGTTGGAGTGCATGGGCTATGGCCATGCCCTGCACTGCCTGTCAACCTGGAAGGTGCCAGGACTGGAGGGTCTGAGTTCGACCTGACTGCAACAGAACAGCCTCTGTGCAAGGGAATCTCCAACTTTCCTCTTGGTACCGTTTTATGGCACCTCTGTGTTGCCAAACCAAACAAATAAAAGGTCAGGGTCTGTACATGAAAAACGTAACTGTATAAATGCAACAAAGATGAGAAATAAGCTCCTGATCAGAACTAAAGACAAGGTTGAAAAGATTATGGTCATGGTGCAATCAGGCATGTTACGTGTATGTTTTTGTTATGCATCCTGGAGGTTTTATCAACTGCTGATACATCATCCTGTTAGAGCCAATCTCAGATGTGAGGTAGGTCAAATGAACATTGCACATTTAGTAAAACTTCATTGGCCTGATCCACCTCCCAGTAAAAAAACATTCCTTACTGACTTCTGTGGAAGCCCAATTTTTGAAAAAAAGAGGTGTAAACAGACAGGCTTCTCCAGTTACTTCTGTAATTATGGCATGGACATTCAGAACCCAATGAACACAGGGAAGTCAACAGGGCTTTCACAATTGACCGTAATGGTGAGTGGCTGGGATTCTTGCTCTAGCTTCCCCAGTGCACGGTAACCACTGCCATGGGAAACCACTTTGTTTTACTGAATTTCAACCCCCTGCTGGTAAACAGTAGTTTGAAATACCACCAAGAATGGCAACACTTGGCAATGGCAGAGGCTTCAGTGAGATGAAGGGGAGTGGTTAAACATTTGATTGACTGAAAACACGATAGCATCTTTCTAGTGTAATCTTCTTCCCAGAAATGTATCAGGCTGAATGGTGTTGACAAATGACCAGTTCACAAGGCATCTCACCACACCACCTCCTGCCACTTTGTGTGACAAAAAACGCAACCCCAAAATGATGGGGAGAGAAAGGGGGAGGGAGAAGTGAGTGTGAGGAGAACAGTTTCTGAATCAGTCTCTGTTTTTAAAGGGCATTTCTGAGAACTTTTGCTTTGGGAATTTTTCATTTCTCTGACTGATTATTCATTTCCCTCCACCTGGATTGAAAAAAAAAAAAGAAAAAAAAAGGGCATTGTAAGGATCTCTGGGAGGGTGAATAGCAGGACAGCTCTTACTGGACTCCACAGCATTTGCCCCTGCCTCCCCCAGTTGGAGAGCCCAACAGCTGTCTTCATAAATACTGTCACTCAGGATTTGAATAGTTTTACATAATCTGGACTGGAGTGGGGAATCCAAGCTTTTAGCTGGTCAAGTGGCAGGTGGGGAATTTAAGCTTTTAGAATAGGGCCACAATTACTGCTCCCACAGGGATTTTCTTTTACTGTCTATTGATTTATTATAAGCTCCAATGTAAAGACCCCAGGATTAAAGTGGGGGTGGGAGGTGATATATTCTGAAGGTCAGAGGGGTGAAGATGTAGTGGAAATCTGGGTCTATCCTGCTGCTGCTGCTGCGCCAGCCCAGACGGATGGCCCATGTGCCCTGTTTGTGACCCCTGTGCTGAGGAGGAGAAGCGTTTAAACTGCTGGGTCTCCAGTTGACATTAGAAAAGGAGAAGCTGCTATTTTTGTTATGGGATGTTGGTTTTAATTCTTTTTCTTATATTTTTTAATATAGAAATACTTGCCTAGCTCCTTGTGTTTTCTCAGCTCTGACCATAGCCTGTGCCTTTTTCATGGCTGTGTCACCTGAGAACTGACTTTTCCAAGACAGCCCAGATGCTTTCCATTGGCATCAACTTCTGGGCCTCCTCTGAGATCCCACAGACTTGCACTCATTTACCCCAGCTGAGGGCCTGGCACAAACTTAATGGCAATGTCTGAGATAAATCACAATTTAGGAGATGTAGATCTAAGAGACCATCAAAGGAAGCATGGAGTACATTGTTTGATTATACAGGGGCAGTGTAGTGCAGTTTTTTCTGAATAATAGCTCATTGGTAGATATGAAAAGTATGCCAGCCTTAAGCAAATACAGTAAACTAAATAGAGCTGGGATTAAAGTGAAAAATACCCATTCTCTTGCTTATGCTTAGCTGACCATCCCTGCTGTTTGCATTTGCTGTGACATCAACCTTCAGGTGGGGGCATGTTTACACGTTAAAGCTAATGAAGCTTGATCGCAATGGACCTGCCCTTCAGCCTCCCTCTTCCTTGGTAGCGCGCTGGTTCCAGCCAGAACGTGCCTGGGCTCTGCTGGCTCCAGTGCCCCGACAACGCTGGGGTGATGAACTGCTCTTACACAAAGCAAACTTTCATTCACTGGAACAGGTGCAAAGTGTCCTTTTGTGTGAACAGCTGGGAAAGCAGTAACCCTTCCCCTGCCTGCGCCTACTTCACTTCAGGCTCATGCCGCGGGAGGAATAGCATAGGAAGATTTCAAGCAGTGTTTTCTACATCTGCCCGCTTGCCGTGGAAAAACTTTGCCTTTGATCTAAACAGCTTTTTTGTCTTTCTTTGTCTTCAGTGTGCGCAGAGCTGCTTCACAATAAAAAACAATTTTAGATGCCTTGCTACATAGAGCTGTAATTTTCTGAAGTTTACCCTTGCCTTGCAGAGGAGCTGCATATTCGTTCTGGCATCTGCTGCTGGGATCCACTCAGTAGCTCTGAATATGGGTGGTCTTTCTGTAGCTAATCACGCAACTCATTCAGCCACGTCCTCCATTAGGCTCTGGAGTTCAGCAGAGAGTATTAGCCATTCTTTTCTTGCCCTAACGGTAAGAGATACTAGTAACAAAATCCTCTCTCCTGTCAAGCATGTAACTATGTACTTAAGACTAAGTATAACAGTAGTTCCAGTGAATTCAAACAAAGTTGTAGGCCGGCCTCCATCAAAGGAACCAAAGAAGAAAGGCACCAAAGGTCACATGCAGCTCAGTGGGGAGCGTAATTTAGTAATAGTAATATAGTTAAAACTCAAAGCAGACCCTTGTGTTTCTTTGATAACAAACTTTTTCTTATATCAGACTCAATGCAAGAGCATTTTATTATATCAGAGTCTTTGCATTTAAGAAAATTGCAGACAATATATTTTTATTTCCATAAATAGGAAATGAGGAAAATAATGCCAAGGTAATGCTAAGGACATCAAAAACTGATGCAAAATGAGCTACTCTAGTGGGACAAGTTAAGGAATTTAGTAGCAGAGCAGTCAGTAAATTACAGGTTTTGAAAGAGCATAGTATTTTGTGGGTAACCATCTATAACAATTTTGCTTGATAGTTATAAAATGGCTATGTGTATTCAGCAGGAATTTCATAGCATCTTTAAAATCTAAAGGATCCTCTAAGTTAGCTGAATGACTTATTGAAAGCCAATGTAAGTGCCAAGCAATTGGTTAGATGACAGAAATTTAAAATTAATAGAGTCTGGTAGGCCAAGAGAATTATTGACTGCTCTCACTGCTGCAGCGTCCTTTCTTACAAAACACTCTGCTTAGCACATAACAGGAAGACAGATACATGTGTCAGCATAATATCTCACATCAGACTGGGAAATCATTGACATCAAAAAGATGGTTATTACAACTTGGTGTATTTCTGAGGGTGTATCAGAGTCAGATGTAAACAATGATGGCAATTTGGGAGACAGTATTTGCAATATTGATCTATTTTGATCATGCTTGGACAGCATGAAGAGCCTTGAAATTTTTACTGCATAAGGACTGTGTCTGAAATGCTCATTGTTTTTGTTAGGTCAGGGCTGTCTCAGACGAAGTCTTTCTGAGAAGATGGGGAATTTTACACGAGTTCAGATGAACTAATTACTGCATATTCTGTCTTGGTGCTCTGTTGAAACATACTTTCCATACTTCACACTGTACAGCGTGGATTAAATCCTGCCTTTAGGTTAGATCAGTGTTTCCTTCATCTTTTCCTCTCCCTTCCTACTCAGCAGCAGCCATTGCCCTTCACCCTTCCTAACAGGCTGGTAATAGGAAGAATTTGGTGGTTTGTGCTGGGTTGTCACAGGCACAGGAGGAGGCATATAGCTGTGTTTGCTGCATGTGCAAGTTGTTCCTTGCTCCCTGGGATGAAAAAGGAGGTTGGATGGAAGTGCCCTGTGGACTGTGGTCCAGGCTCTTAGCTGCAAGCTGGACCGCACCAACTTCCAGATGGGCACGTGGGAAGGCAGGACTGAAGCCTTTTGTCTCCCAGCCCAGCACCACAAAACCAGAAACCCTAAGTGAGATTAAAAGACAGTAAATCAAAAGGATATACTTTTTCCCAAATATGTAAGTAAATATTGGCTGGCAGAGGATGTCACAGAGGAGTTAAGCAAGAATTAAGAAAAAAAAAATATTAGCAGCAAGAATTTCCAGAATTAATATAATTATCGGACACAAAAGAGAGTGAATATTGCATCTCATGCTGTAAGAGTTAGTCAACTGTCTACTGGAAATGAGGGTGATATTAGGGATGTGCACTTCTGTGTTGACCTGTCTTGGTTCTCTCCCTCTCTGCGTGGCCTGTCTGCTGCTTGCCACCACTAATGCTAACAGTGGTACTCACGTTGGAGAGTCTGGCCATGAAGCTAATCTAGTGTGGACCTTCTTGTATGTGTCAAAATATTCTTATAACATTATTTGATATGTATGGCAGACCACTGGTGGTCCTTTCCCTGATGTTATTATTCCAGCTAAGGTCTGGGCAAAGCTCTGATTGAATTAAATGAGGACAAATATCCAGTTCTGACCAGGCAAGCTACAGTCCTAGAAAGAACTGAACTTGTGTTGGACATAGTATTAGAGTATACATGAGCTTTCTCTGCAGTGCTAACACCAAAAAAGTGTAAGAAGGAAACGATCAGAAATCAGGGAATGCTACCTTGACAACATACATCTGTCGGAGGAAAATGTGCTCATTCAAATAAATGCAGTATGTTGCTTAAGACATAGCAGGTACTCAGCTGTCAAAATGACCTTGCTGTGGGTGTGTAAGCACCATCCCAGATGCGATGCAGTGGCCATGAGGCAGCAAGTGGGGAAGGAGACCACAGGGAAATGGTACTCCGGTTAGTATTAAGCAGCCCTCCGCTGCATCTTTGCTTTATCGGTCCCTTGGTGCTGCTCGTCGGCTGCAGGATGAGTGTTTCATCTCACATGCCATACATCCAAAAAACTACTCAGGGGAATAGTAGCACAGAAGGAAAGCTTAGGCTTCCTAGAGCTCCCTGCTGTCTGTCTTGGAAATGTAAATGGCCCAAACTCCCTGTTGTCAAGTCTCTAGCAATAAGGTGTTAAACAAAGAGGCAGTACATCCAAAAAATGAAGAAAGTATTCTATTAGGAGGTAAACCATAATGGAGACCTCGAAGTCTAGCTCTTTTGACAAGAGACCAACCCCCACATTAGCTCTGCAAAAACTTTAGTGTGCCTAGTGAGACAACTGGCCAGCTTAGAAAACTGTAACCCCATTGTCCCTCCAGAGGCTCTGAACCCCCCATCTCTTGCAGAGGAGCAAGGTGGAACCAAGCGCAGCTTGGTGGACTGAAGCTCTCCTGGGAGCTGTACGTGTGCACTCAGATCCAGGGAACCGCTGACTGACCCTGAAAGTTTTTCACATGGAAACAAAATCCGCTTTTCATTTGGAATCCTGCTTTCAAAGAGGCAGATCGCGTGTGAAATTTCAGCCATTTCAATGGGTATGGGGAAAACAGGGAAACCTCAGGGACCTGTAAAGAATGCTACAAAATGTGCTCTTGAAAATGTATTTAATGGTCATTAATCTATTATTATCTAGGAATAACAGACTGTATTACTTGTGAAATATCAGTGCTGTTTTTGTTTTTCACAGCTATCAAATATTTGGTATTGACTCATCCCTGGATGAAAATGTATCTGATAAAATGAACTCTAAGGAAACTATATGAAAGAGAAAACGAAGAACTTAAGTAGTGGGAGACAAGTCACATGAGGTAACACAATTCCTGTGAACTTCTCGTTGTATCTTTTCTCTTTAGCCTGAACAGGACACTGAAATGACTTTACAAGAAATCCCAACCAAGCGTTTTATGAAACAATGTTGGAATGCAGGCACAGATTTCAATGTCAAGTTTCAGCTTGTGATCTACATGCACAGTATTAGGAAAAGTACAATCAATTTAGTGTAATATACAATTTGCATCAAATATTTTACCCCATTCTGCATGAAACTTGGTAGCTACTGTTTTAAAGTAGTGTGACCTGAGTGCCTCGGAGCGCCTTTGTGTGAAAAACAACACAACACAAAGCCTGTCCACTCCTGTGAAGGTTTCTGCTTTCTTTGTGTTGATATTCACTGAAGTCAAAGCGAAGACATAAATAAAAAAAAATAGGAAATGTGATTTTAAAGTTAATAAATACAATAACTAGAGGAGCTGGTGCAGAACTAGCACCTGCAACCAACCTTAGCAATTTTCTATTTGACTTCTCTTTGAGTTATTTTGGATTCTGTTACTACTCTTCAGATGTCTGACTAGGCCATTTTAAGCATTGGAAGAGAATCACCCAAAAAGGAAATATGAAGCTAACTGGCTTTGTTTATTGATCTGCAGTAGGGTGGTAATGGTATGTTGTCACGGCTACCTTGCAGCAGAGCTGTGAGGCCTATGCTAGACAAGGCTACTGGAGATAAACAGGTTCCTGAAGTTTTCAAAACTCTTTCTGGTTTGCTTTTAAATTGAGAAAGAACAAATTTTGTCTGGTTTAATCTTAAAAAATGAATAAATATGTATTTCTGTCTCACAGTCTTCTCCCTTGGCTTCAGCAGGGGAGATGGAAAATATCTATGGTACTCTATTCACAGGTGAACTTGGTGGGATTAGGGAATACAACTTTGCTGTTATGACTGCCTGCCACAGCACGTGCTCCTGGTCACACAGTTGGAGAACAACTCTTCCCCTGCTGCCCTGACCCAGTCTTCACTGCAGATGCAAGTTAGCTTTGTGCCAGAGAGAAAGAAAAGGTGTGAGACCACTCGGCAGTGTAATCTGAGCTTCTTGCTGGTGAAGCCTAAACCCAACATTGTGTCACTTGTCATATATTGAGGGCTTTTCTTTCCACAAAACTGAAAGAGAATATAGGCATAACCCTTAACTCTTGCCAGTGTGCAGAAGGCTTGTCTGTTGAGTTTAGCTGGCATACCAAGGTTAGCTGGCACAGCAACATTATGTCCTAAGAAAATCCCCATCCCTAAAATATCAATACAAAGTGAAAACTGTATAGAATCATAGAATACCAGGTTGGAAGATCCCTCAAGGATCATCTGGTCCAACCTTTCTTGGCAAAAAACACCCAAAACCTTTCTTGGCGAAAAACATATAGATGTAATGTTTTCTGCCAGAAGCATCTTTTTACTAGTCGAGCCTCTAACACAGAAGGAGGTGGTTTGATCAGATGAGCAGAGCAACTGATTTTGCCGTTAGAAGCTTGTGGCTTTACAGAGATACATCTAAAAATAAAGCTAAACTGGCATCACCTCAACAGTGCAGGCCTGCTGACCAAGAATGCTCCATTTTGAAATGAAAAATGAAGATGGCTACATGTGGAAAACTTGAAATGTATCAAATCAGCTGGCTTAGCAAGCTCATAGTGAAAGTGAGAGTGGAAAGCTAAGCACTGCAGCTCTTGGCTTGGTTATAAAAGCAGAGTCGATACGACAGCCAGGAGGTTAGGAGCCCTGGCGTCATGTAGGAGCCAAGATCAATGAGCCCAAGAGCAGACCTCTGAGCCTTGGTGTGAGTCGGGGTTTTCAGGGTTGCCAGGCTCCCTGCACTAGCAGGGGAAGCCAAGCCTTCAGGAAGGATTGAGATCCCAGGGCTTTGTTTCCATCGGAAGGGGTACAGGAGTCTGGGAAGCTGCACACCACAACCTCCGAAAGTCCTAAGGTCCCTGAGGCAGGCCTGTCATGAGGCTCACAGGCATTCAGTGGCCTGTCTAGTGTCATCATGACACAATGCTTGCCAGAAGGCTGTGAAGCCAACAGCCTTGCACAATACCTTTTGATTTTGGTAGATTGGCATTTTCTCATTCAATTATTTCACCATAAAATATTCAGCCAGCTCTGTGATTTTCAGAGGGTACCCTGCCTATCCCAAATGGTATTTCACTGGATATCTGTTCTAACTTGCACAAGTAAAGGTGGGTAAAAATACACCCTGACAGTGATGAGGCCAGTTCCAAGGGCAAGAACATTACAATGGGGAATTTGTAAGAGGACAGAAACCTAGCTGTAATAGTTTCTGATACATCTATGGTTTGTGGTCAGGGGATTGAAGCAGTTCTAAACTCACTGGCTGCAGTCTATCCTATCCTTTTTCTAATGTATTTACACCTTCCCTATTCACTCACACTCTGTCTGCATGTTGCACTGCTTTGTGTCAGTTACCAGAAACTCCAGTTCCTTAGGGTGTTTCTGTTTGTGGTCCCTGTGCTGTCTATGATGTGACACGGGTGAATTAACAGAAAATAATAGTTCATCTCTCTAAAAAGTTGCTTACATTGCAGTAGTGATCTGGAAAGCCCCATGCTTTCTTCGTTCCTGCAAGTCAGTGTTCACAGTGATCATGTGGGCTGATTGCTTATGTTGTACTGTCTATGAGTCATGGATGGGAATTTTCTATCATCAGATGTATAAGAGTGATGCAAACCAGCAGCTTTTACTCTTCTGTCATACACTAAATTGCAAAATATTAGAAAAGCGTTCCTTTTACAGGAATTACCACATTAAATGTATTTGTTTTAATTTGAAAAGAAAATGAGAAATGTATTAAGGAATTTGTTGGGCATGTAGTAGCTGAAGAGAAGGGAAGTAGCCTTGCTAAATGTTAACTTCTGAAACACTGACCCTTCCAAAGAGGAATGGAATCTTAATTTATAAATGTGATATTAACAGGAATTAAAATAGCAGAACTTTGAAAGAAAGACCGGGACAGGTTTTTTGTACGAAACATTTATCAGGATTACTAGAAAGTTGGTATAAAGGAAGCAGTGAAGCAACACTTCAAGGAGTAGATTATTATTATTATTATTATTATTATCATTACAGTAATGATGAAGGAATATGGAGTTAGTAGTACTAAATTTAACTATACTGATTTTAAAATATTTTAAACTTCTCTCTAGTTATGTGAGAAAGAATATGTTTAAGAAACATACACTGTTTATGTTGTAGTTGTATGTTTCCATGTATTGTCATGTTTTGTGTTGAATTTAAATTTGAGTTTATTAATTTAAAAAGAAATGTTTGAATGTATTTAAAGAATTCTTGGAATATTGTTCAGTCTAAATTAGTAAATTACATAGGGTCCCAACATTAGCTCCATTTTAGTATTGCTTTTATTTGGAAAGATAGATTTGGAAAATAAGCAGTAGGAATGCCCATACATGTGTATACATGTGTGTGTGTACCTTTATACATCATATACATGCCTTGATACATGTCATATAGACACTCAAACTGGAACATGTACAAAAAAAAAATTCCCAATGGATATTGCCGAATTCCCGTCTTGTGTAATGAACAGCTATTGCATTGTAAGTTCAGATAGTGGCTTCTCAGCTCTAGAAGCTCTTGTCCAGTGTTCATCTACCTAGCCATCACATATATGTATAGAAAGTAACTTTCAATCCTTTTGTCTTCAAAAGTCTGCACAAATACAAGCTCTCACAACACTTTACTCCTGAGAGGCTGATAAGTACTCTAGCTGAAGTTTTTAACAAAACCAATAGCTAAGGTTGCTTGCACTTTTCTGTTCTTCAGGGCTTTTTTAGTTTTCTTCAAGGATTGTGAAATTTTGGGGCTGAAATTTACTGGGTTTCTGGATTAACTATATGATGTAACAGTTGTTCACAATGTTCACAGATGCTCACAGTTGCTCACACTGCTTTCTTACAAAAATCTGTGTATAACTGAAGGCTGTTAAATTCCAAGGAAGGAAAATAGCTTTTGTGTTACTTTTTGATAGATCTATATGGAAGGCCTTTGCTGTTTTGGCTAAGCATGAAACAAGCCTTTGCAATAGTGAGATATGAGTCTTCCTGGGAAGAATGTTTGTCCGTTTGGGACTTTGATGACTTGGCAAAACACTAGCTGATGCCATGCAGGGAAGCATCTTGTATTAGAAGAGAATGACAGGAAGATAATCTAGTAAGTCTTTTAGACACTGGATTCTGGACTCTCCCCTTCCTCCCATACAAATAGAGAGGAAATTAAAAGTAGAAAGGTGATACTGAAAATATGAGAACATATTCCTCTGTGACACTCCCATTGCTTCCGAATATGATCTCAGCAGGAAGTTCTGCAGCAATAACCTTTCTAGTGAGATTATTAATAAAAAGTGGAGGTGCTAAAAGAATAAAAAAGAAATAAATTATGATGTTTGAAGAAAGAAATAAGTTTCAGTAGACATATGGAGAAGACTGAGATACTGAATAAAGGTTATACCTGTTTCTTCTTTTAATCAAGCCTCCTCAGCTCATGCTGACATTATTTGGATTTCTAACATCCTTATAGGAAAATGAATAAATATAATAGATGAAATATAATGAGTAGAAGTCTTGTTCAGGCATGGCTGGGCACACAGCAGAACTGAATTTCACTAGTAATCTTTGACAAATTTCTAGTGTGGTGTTTGGTGAGAAGTTCCTTCTTGTGGGATACTTAATCAGATATAGCAGCCTGTCTGCCAGCTGTTACATCAGGGACCGAGATCCTGAAATGATTTGTACTAATAGAATCATAGAACGCTAGAATGGTTTGGGTTGGAAGGGACCTTTAAAGGTCATCTAGTTACAACCCCCCTGCCATTGCTATATCAGGTTGCTCAAAGCTCCATCTAACCTGACCTTGAACACTTCCAATTTTGGGTCATCCACAGCTGCTCTAGGCAACCTGTTCCAGTGTCTCACCACATTTATAATAAAAAAATAATATTTCTTATGTCCACTGTAAATCTACCCTCTTTCAGTTTAAAACTGTTGCCTGTTATCGTGTCACTACAGGCCTTGGTAAAAAGTCTCTCCATCTTTTTTACAGTCTCTATATATCGAAAGGCCACAATAAGGTCTCCCCAGAGCCTTCTCTTCTCCAGGCTGAACAGCCCCAACTCTCTCAGCCTTTTATCATAGGAGAGGTGCTCCAGCCCTGTGATCATTTTCGTGTCCCTCTGCTGGACCCGTTCCAGCAGGCCCTGTCTCTCCTGTGCTGAGGACCCCAGATCTGGATGCAGTACTGCAGGTGGGGTCTCACCAGAGCAGGGCAGAGGGGAAGAATCCCCCCCCTTGACCTGCCGGCCAGACTTCTTTATATGCAGCCCAGGATGCGATTGGCTTTCTGGGCTGCAAACACGCATTGCCGGCTCATGTCCAATATTTCATCCACCATTATCCCCAAGTCCTTCTCCTCAGGGCTGCTCTCAATCCATTCATTCCCTGGTCTGTATTGATACTGGGGATTGCCCTGACCCAGGTGCAGGACCTTGCACTTGGCCTTGTTGAACTTCATGAGGTTTGCATGGGCCTATTCCTCAAGCCTTTCAAGGTCCTTCTGGATGGTATCCCTTTCCTCCAGCGAATCAACTGCACCGCTCAGCTTAGTATCGTCTGCAAACTTGCTGGAGGTGCACTCAATCCCACTCTCTATGTTGTTGATGAAGATATTAAATAGTATTGGTCCCAGTACGGACTTCTGAGGGACAATAGAAGTTACTACTGAATATAATTATCATGAATAGATTTTTTATCACTGAGATACATTCTATTTCATCACTTCATATTGTTTTCTAGTCTCTCTTACTTTTTTTGTAGGGTAACCTGATTCTTATTTCACCCCAAAAAGTGAGGTGAAGATGAGAGCACTCAGCTGTGGACCCGACTACTCTGATTATGAGGTTGGTAGACAGATACACTTAGCTTGTATCTACCCAGGGATATAGTTGTATGGCTATATCCCATGTTACAGTGATGAGACTCATACTATGCACAGGGAATTGAATGAGGCATTTTTTTATTATTTGAATAGCCTTGCAAACTTTCTCATGGTGAAATTCAATCAGATAGCAATTTCATACCCTATCTCTCTCTCAGGCCACAAATTAGCTTGAAAACAAAAAAATTAAAGCAAGTCTAACTTTTGCTGATCCATTACAGTAATTTCTTAGGCAGTAATTAAAAAGAGCTCTGAGGTGGCATTTATAACTTGATGAGACTTCAGTAAAACAAATATTGGAGGGAAGAGCTTTGGAGGGAGACAGAGGGAAATCTGTGTGGTTTTCTTTGTCAGGTAGCTATTAACTGACAACTGCAAACAGGATCAAAGCAGAATCTTCCCGCATGTTGAAAGCACCACTTAGTCCACTTTCAGTGACCATATTTTCACATTACCTTATTTGTGCTGCACGACAATTTTGTTTTCATGTTGATGGAGACTGACAGGAAATGGTGGAACAGAGAAATAATAATTTCCCTTATGCTGTTACTGGTTTTCCTGGAGTAGGCATACATGGACTGGGAGAGAGACTGCATTTAAATCAAACCAGTTCTGAAATTCTTGCATGCTTTTGAATGGCCGCATAGCTGGCTATGTCAGTAACAGGAATATCTTTGCTAGGAGAGGCAAATCCTCAAGAATGAACAAATGCCAGCTAATTCCATGTGGCTGAGCTTGATATGGTTATGAAAAAAAAATGCTCGTTTAAAGAAAACAATCAAACAGTTCTCATTTATACAAGAATGACTCTTCTAAGTACCAATCTCTACTAGTAACAGGGAGAAAGAAGTCTGTCCCAGAATATTCAGAAAGATCAGCTGTCTTTAAAGATTAACAGCTCTAATATGTGCTTGGTCTTGGGGGCTTTTTGTTTCTTTCTGGTACAGAGATTCTAAGCAGCCTAGTAACAAAATAATGAAATATCTTTATTGAATAGCTGCACTGTAGTTGGTCTCAGCATAACTTAGCAACTAATGAAGGCCTTTAAAGTTCAGTACAGCCCCCAGTCTGTTACTACAGGAAGAAATTTAAGACACTAGAAAGTGCATTTCCCTGGAAGCGGGACAGTATTGTACGAGCAACTGCTCGCTCTCTCACACACTTTATTCCTTCATTCTTTTATTCCTGTGTTTATCTATTCCCTCAGCCCAATATACTGGCCTGAGGGTAGTTGCCTGTCTAATAACTTATTCAGCAGTCTTCTAAAAAAGAAGCTACCCATGAGTCATTTCACAATCCCCAGGCTCTTTATACAGATAGCATGAAAGTTCAGTCATGTATGCAAACTGTTTTCTTTCCATTAAGGTAATTGGTATATCCCTTTTGAGGGTATGTCACAAGACTTGACTGTATATTGCCAGGCAGCACTTACTCTGAAGAGTAGTGGTACACCCCTCTGCAGCAGATGCCATGCAGACCTACTGCGATAACATTGACTTATCACCGGATCATGCTTGGAAGTGCACAGCTTTGTGATAAACGAGTTACGTTTGCCTTGCCAGTGCCCACCACTTTAGATAATTTCAGGCCTGTCGGTGATCCCTTTACCATCCTATCTCACAAGTAACTCTTTTTGCTTTATCCAGTTATCAACAAAGCAAGCAAATATCTTTTTTTCTCCCTGCTTCTAAACCTTCTAATTCATTGCCAGTAAAGCTTCTCAATGATTACAGAAAATGAAGCAAAGCTGCTGTGTACAGATAAAAAAGAAGACTCTCTGAGTCCTTGCTTCCTGGTTTCATGAAAAAGCTGAACAAATAATAGTTTTCAGGCTAATTCACATATTGCCGCAAGGTATATTTTCAGTAACTTAAGCAGCACTTGTCATCTTGATCTTGTTTTTACTTTGATTTCCACAAGCAGATCTAGCCTTCCTGGAACACAAGTCCCTGCTTTTGCAGGCAACCATATCATGTAATCCTTTTCATGCAGTGATCGAAGTCTTCTCAAAGCCAGGTGGGTTGCTTTTCCCCGCTGCCGTTCCAACTAACATCATTTTGCCTAATGCTTCCTACAGCTTCATTTGCCTCGTTATGACCAAAGGACAGTGTTGGTATTTGAGTAGCTGGTGAGTGCTCTGTACATCAAAGCCACAGCTTCTACTGCTAAATTTCTTTCCATTTGCACTACTTCATTCCTCAAAGTCAACCAGAATTTCTTACATAACATCAAAATTCTTCCTATGTTTCCAACACCTCTGAGATTCATGTTATCAGGGAAATTTTCTAGCCCATCACTAATTTACCTGACACCAACCAATGAAGAAATTCATACAAAGAGTAATCATTAAAATATAATGTCTATCTCTCTTCTCTTTAGGATTTTTTGGTTTTTAACCTAAGTGTTGTCTTTATTTAGCACATACCTGAGTAGACTTGTATTCCCATATCTGTAACTGAAACATACTAAAAAGATGGTCAGAGACCAAACTCTTTCTTCACACTTGGATATGGCTGACATTAAACAGTATATTAGATCAAAGTGGTATTTTTCTCCCTTAGGCTGATCTGCTTTTGGTGATCTGTTTTCTACTCTATAATATTTTCATTTTTTCTACTGACTGATGCTTGCTTACTGCAGTAGCAAGTCCCTGATAATTGATTTCTCCCACTGGGCTTGTTTAACACTGCAGAAAGGAAAGGTGGTTTTCATAGGGTGGAATTGCTGTCTTCAGTTGTTGACTTCTATGAACAGGACTGAAGAGGATTTAAAAATCTAGAAGGGGGTGGCAGGGTAGGAAAAGATAAAAGGGAGCTGCAAGGGTTTATTAGCAAATTTCCAAAAGTAGTCTCAAGTTAGGGACTTGCAGACAGATATAGGCCATGCAACTATGGCTCTCCAACTTGACTAGCACTTTCCCGAGAATTAGCTCAGCTGTAGAGTGCTCAGTAAATGTCAGGTTCTCCTTTTCTGTCTTCTCAGGGATTTCCCCTCCTGTTTCATGTCTGAACCAAGACTTTTTTTTTAATATGCTCAAGAGAGACGTTTGAGTAATGAAGATTTTCAAAGCTGGGATTTTCCCTTTCCCACCCTCAATAAAATCATAGCATTTCCAATCTTAACTGATATCTGAGATATGTCCCATTCAGGGAACTGATACATCCCAACACTACCAAAAACCGAGGTACATGCCACTGAAGTGAAGACTAGTGTTGTCTTCTCTCAGAGGCACCCACTCATCTTCCTCAGTAAAAGATCTCTTCAGGGGACTCTCCTGCCAGGGTATGTCTAGCTATAACATGAAAGGCTTCCCTGAACTAAGTCATGTGTCATTGCATTGGAAGAAAGAACCTGAAACTTGTGTTCTTTCCCTGATTTATTTGACTTCATTAAATCTGAATGAAGACTCTTTGTTGTCACTAGAGAAGTGGAGCAGGTTTCCACCCTTCCCCATCCCTGTATCTGGAGGGGAACATCTCTATTGTCACATGAGGCCAGTACATGGTGGCTGGGGTGCCAGACATTTGACAGCATAGGTGTTGCTCAGTGTCACTGTTTGCTGGTGCCTAGCAGGCTCCTACTGGGAAAGTGGCTACTGGAGAAAGGTGGACACTAATGGGTCATTCCCTCACATGCAGTGGGACAGACCTTGGCAGGGTTTGGAGTCTTATGTAGCCCAGATGCCCTCTTGACATATCTTCACACAACTTACTTTTATCCCCACGGTATAAAAAGCTACCTCTAGTAGAATGCAAAACAATCTTACCGGTGGCCTGCGCTGTCCCAGATATCCCAGCAGAACAGGGAAGGGCAAACAGGGAAAGCCAGAGTCGATTGTCAGCCCTGCTTGTGTGAGAGCACTGCAGGCTGTGTTCCCAACACACAGCAATTCACGTAGTTTTCCTGCCCTCCCTGCAGAAGCGGCTTTGGGGAGTGAAGCATGGAGACCAGAGGCACGTGCTCCCATAGGATCCTTGCATTAGGTGAAAACACGCAGAAAGACGTTTCTTTCTGTAGCTGTGGCTGTAACTGAGGCAGGATGTAGAACTTCCATCCACATTAGTTGTGGATAACTGAAGCAGGAAATTAATCATAAGGCAGGCATGCGGTTGAGAAAACTAACCTACAACCACCCTAATACAGGGTATTTTGTCATTTCTGTGTGTACCGTTTATGGAGAATTTTATACTGCCTACTGTGGTAAAAGCTGCAGATCTACGTATTGATGGTATAGGCCAACACACCTATGTATCACAGCCTCCTCTCAAGAGCCCATCATGCTTATTGGTGAGTTTCATTGCCTAAGGGGTACTACTTTCATTAATAAAGTATGTGGGCTCAAGTTTGGGTGCTTCTTCTAACTAACCTGCTGAGACAGCTTGCATTGTATTTCACCAGGCGCCCAGTGCAATGGCTGAAGGGAAAGAGGGGAGAGGTGAAAGGTACTGAGTCCAGCCTTATACAGAAGGTAGCAGCTAGACTTTACCAATGACCTTGGAAGAATCCCCCCTCTGACCCGAATTGAAAGTGATACTGTATTTGCAGCCATCAAAAGCTTTGCTGTGATGGCAATGATCAAAGGCTCTCAATGTTGCCATTATCCACTGACAGAAAGAAGCAATGCTTGCAGCAGCACTGGCACATGGTCCTTCTATCTTAACTAAGATCAACTTTAAATTACTTAGTGAAACAGAAGGTGCAAACTGTCACAGGCACAACTTGACGGAGTGATTTCACAGAGCTTGCTAAGGGGTTCTGACTGCATTTTAACACAGGGTTTTAAGAGGATGCAGGATGTGGCCTTTTTCTTTGACAAGCCTATCTAGAGAAAAATAACCTTTCATTACCCATAGTTTGTGCACATGTGCATATTTATACACAAACAAGCACCGGTGGAGGAAACCGCACAGTGTTCTCAGTTTTGCAGATCAGCTGTTTGACTTCATTGTGTGCCTATCTGCCCAGTAATCTGAGAGCACATAGCAACATAAGTGTTGCTGGGCCAAAAATAGTCCTGCCTTCAGCAAACTTTTCTCATACTAACCCTGAGCAAAAGCATGTGTAGGAAATGGCGTCTGTAAGATAACAGCTGCTAATTATCAGAAAATGGGTGAATGCCTGATTGACTTTCATTAGTGTTATATGCCGTTAAGGAGTCAATTGCTTATATGCATATAGTCTTTTTACAGTGTATGGTCTCCATTATAGGCTATTTAAAAATTTCAGTGGTGCTTAAAGTTGTTAACAGAGCTATTTATGATAGGAACTATCTTACAGTGAAAACCAATCTAACTTTCATTTTCCATTATCACATTCTTTGCTGGGTTTTCTGCCTATAGAATTTCAAGAAAATGAAGCAGCAAGATAAATTCTGTTCCTGAGATTATGTCCACAGCAGCAAGCTTCTGGCCTGTATCTGTATGAAGCTGTTTTGAATAAAATGCACAATGCAGTTTGCAGTGTTTCTGTGTATACATATAATACATATACACAGATATATATGCGAATGTGTGCCACTTGGGGGAAGGCAATGAGACAAACTGCAGAACTTCCACAGAATTCAGTGGCGTGTGAAGTCCTGACTACCAGGACTACTACAGCTTCACTTGCTACTATACCCAAGTATAAAGTATACAGCAGGTACCTACTGTGCACATATAATGGAATGATTTTAAAATTTGTCTTAAAGATAATATAAACTAGCATATACAAGAAGATGAATCACTTTTAACTTCTTATAAACTTACACAATTCAGTTTAAGTGATCCACAAGATATCAAGCTGAAACACTCTCCTCTTAGTTCCCTGAAATTCATTTACTCTTAAGAAATACCCAGAGATATTTTTTACAGGTCTTCAGTGAAATTTACCATGCAAACAAGGAAATCCCCTAGCATAAGAAAGCTTTTGAAAGGGATAGGACAAGATTACAGAGTCCTTCAAAATGTGGAAATGAGAATAGAAATATTGGGGAAAGGCTTGAGAGCTCAGTATACATGGCATTTCAAATCCTACCAGTAGTACTCTCTAGGACTATCAGGAACAAGGCAAGAGCAGCTTTATTTACCCTTGTTAAAGTTTCTTCTCATTCTACCTGTAATACATGGGAATAAATCTACAAATACATATGAAAGTGAGCAATTTGAATGTCAGTTCAAGCAAATTTTCCCATCTTAAGCGGTTGACACAACTGGGACACAGCCTGGGATTAGCAAATAGAGGTGGAACAGCATGCAGATTCACAGTTATCCACTTCTTAGAAACAGACTGTGCTTACAGACAACTAAGAAGCAGAACTTTTTAAACTCTTTTTATTTATTTACTTAGTTTGAATACAGACTTTAAAACAAAAAAAATGGCATTATGGAAGAAGGAATGGGTTGTTGAATTAAGCAGAGAGCCTTTCAAGGGAAGACCTGTAGGATGCCAGAGATGGGGAGCAGATGCAGAACGTTGTTGGACCGAAAAAGAGGTTCAGAATGCAAAAAAAAGAGGTAACTTCTCAGAAATAAAGTGCTGTATGAATCAGAAACAGTAGGAGTCAATAATAGAGGGAGTGTTACAACAATAGATGGCATTGTGTACAAACATCAGATGATAGGTTTTCAAAAGAGTGCTGCATGTTCCCAGCTGCTATAGCCCTACTGAATTTCTAAGCTGCTCTGGTATGTATCTTACTAATTATTTCAGTTATTTCAGTAAACATACATCATGGCAGTCTGACTATTTAATCTGGGAACAGCAGAATAAACTTGTGGTTTACAGTATTCGGCACAAAGGTAGCAAAGTGTGTCTTATCTGCCTGGTGCCTCAGTCCAGCCTTTTCTACACATCTGTTTGTACATCAGCCATCGGTAAACACCTAGAGAGTTTTCAAATTTAGCACCATTATTTGTGTATCATCCACCAGTCTCTGTTTTATTCGTTCTGTAGAACTACCTACAAGCAGGGGTTTTTTGTTCCCTCCCTCCCCCCTTACTTCAGAGATCTTTTGTAGTCAGGGAAAAAACTATTGGTCTCAGAGTACCCAAATTGTTTCCCATACATGGGTTAGCACACTGGTTTTTTTTTTTTTGGCATTCTACAACAATAATTTGGGAAAGAAAATGTCAAATTCTATCTCAATGCTATGTTTATTAAAGAAGACATACCACTTTAAATTTATTGCACTTCCAAAGATGTATTTACCTAGTTGGCGTGTTTAGTGGCCAGGTTTCCATCCTGTCATGTCCTGGGTCCTAGTTTTCTGTTGTATAACAACTACATGCTTTGAGTTGCACTTTAACTGGCATTCCAGGTTATAGGTTTCAGTTTTGCATTGGTATTGCAACTTCTTAAACCCCTCTTTGTTTCACAGAACATTAAATGAGCACATCTATCATCCTCATATATTCACAAATATTTTAAAGCAAAATAATGTTTCTGTTATTAATCTAATTAGCTGATCAGCTTTGTTACAGCTGGCAGTTCTCAAAAATGAGTGATAATAGATTATTTTACTCTTAGTGGTTAATTGTGTAGAAAATCGGTGATTTTTGATCTGGTTTGAAGCTGTGCATCCTACTTATAATTTTTTCTATTTCTGGTATGATAAAGTATAACTTCAGAAAATAATATCTGCTAAGTCAGCAGGAAGAGATTCTGACTGAGTAACTAAAGCCACTGCTGAAGAGTGAGGCTGAACAGACGTGTGGAAGACCTGCACTTCTGGGGGACTGACTGATTCAGGGAACTGGAAAGGGGTATGAAAATATTCATTTGTAGGTCATGAGAGTATAACACATCAAAATCTGTGTCAGGTGAAGTATGTCTGCAATAATGTATTACTGCGTAGTATTTTGGCCTGCTTTTGGTCAACCTTATAGAAACCGTATTGAACAAAGGAAAGCATGTGTCAATGACAAAATTGCTTTTTACCTGGTGATGTTTTAAATAGAAAATATATTTCAGGTCCAAGATCATCACTGCACTCTAGCAACTTCTCTGCACAGAGCTGGTGATGTGAAGACACTCTTGAGGTATGTGACGCCCATTTACAAGAAGGGTCGGAGGGAGGATCTGGGGAACTACAGGCCTGTCAGCCTGACATTGGTACCGGGGAAGATTATGGAGTGGTTCATCTTGAGCATGCTCACATGGCAGGTGCAGGACAACCAGGGGATCAGGCCCAGCCAGCACAGGTTCATGAAAGGCAGGTCCTGCTTGACCAACCTGATCTCCTTCTATGACCAGGTGACCTGCCTAGTGGATGAGGGGAAGGCTGTGGATGTTGCCTGCCTGGACTTCAGTAAGGCCTTTGACACTGTCTCTCACGGCATACTCCTCGAGAAGCTGGAAGCACATGGCTTAGACAAGTGTACTCCTCGCTGGGTAAAAAAACTGGCTGGATGGACAAGCCCAGAGGGTTGTGGTGAATGGAATTAAATCCAGTTGGCGGCGGGCCACAAGTGGTGTTCCCCAGGGCTCAGTACTGGGGCCAGTTCTCTTTAATATCTTTATCAATGATCTGGACGAGGGCATTGAGTGCACCCTCAGTAAGTTTGCTTATGACACCAAGTTGGGAGGGAGGGTTGATCTGCTGGAGGGTAGGAAGGCTCTGCAGAGGGATCTGGACAGGCTGGATCGTTTGATCACACCTCAATTGTATGAGGTTCAACAAGGCCAAGTGCCGGGTCCTGCACTTGGGCCACAACAACCCCATGCAACACTACAGGCTTGGGGAAGAGTGGCTGGAAAGCTGCCCAGTGGAAAAGGACCTGGGGGTGCTGGTTGACAGTCAGCTAAATATAAGCCAGCAGTGTGCCCAGGTGGTCAAGAAGGCCAACGGCATCCTGGCCTGTATCAGAAACAGTGTGACCAGCAGGAGCAGGGATGTGATCGTCCCCCTGTACTTGGCACTGGTGAGGCTGCACCTTGAGTCCTGTGTTCAGTTTTGGGCCCCTCACTACAGGAAAGACATGGAGGCGCTGGAGCGTGTCCAGAGAAGGGCAACGAAGCTGGTGAGGGGCCTGGAGCACAGGTCTGATGAGGAGCGGCTGAGGGAACCGGCGTTGTTTAGCCTGGACAAAAGGAGGCTGAGGGGAGGAGACCTTATCACTCTCTACAACTACCTGAAAGGAGGTTGTAGTGAGGTGGGTGCTGGTCTCTTCTGTCAAGTAACTAGTGATAGGATGAGAGGAAATGGCCTCAAGTGGCAGCAGGGGAGGTTTAGATCGGATATTAGGAAAAATGTCTTTACTGAAAGGGTTGTCAGGCATTGCAACAGGCTGCCCAGGGAAGTGGTGGAGTCACCATCCCTGGAGGTACTCAAAAAGGATGTAGAAAAGGTGCTTCAGGACATGGTTTAGTGGGCATAGTTGACGGTTGGACTCAATGATCTTAAAGGTCTTTTCCAACCTAAATGATTCTATGATTCTGTGATTCTAAGTGTAATGTCATGGAGCAAATCCTAGGAAAGAGAAATGCTTCTCCCATGGGTCATTTGTTAGAAAGGGGAGGAAAGGAGGCTGTAAAGTCCCAGAGAAAGAGAGGTGGTGAGTTGCTTATTTAAGAAGAGAAAATGGAATGTAAAATAGTGAAGAACTGACAATCCTCTCCCTCTATTTCTGTAAACAGGGAGAAGGAGAAGCCAACAGCTTAAAAAATGGATGTCTACAACCATTTAATCAAATGTATGGCACTTTTGATACAGATCTTGGCAAAACTTATCTCAAGTGTCTTACATTTCTTCATGAATAAGCTTGTTCTCTCACACTCTCCTTTTAAAATGCTTTTTCATTGATTTTCGTGGTGGAATTTGAATTGCAGTGATTTTCTCAGGCGTGTCTCCCAAATGTGGGTCAGCCATTTAGTGAACAGAAGTCAATACCATGTGGCTAAGGAACAATCATATGACTCCATTTAGCAGTAAGTGGTGATTCTTTTTGGACAAAGAATTTGATTTACTATTGCAAATAGGGAACATTGTGATGAGTCCAGCGAGACTTACTAGCTATGTGTATGGTCATTCATCCCATGTTAGTATTCACAGCTGTATGCACTGTACTTGATGAGTTCCTCTTTACACATAATTCTGGTCTCTTGACACTCAGAATCACAATTTTTTGAAAAAAAAAAATTGCTTTCTGACAGAATACAAACTTGAAAAGTTCATTTTTCTTCCAAAACCATTCTCAGATATACAAGCCTAACCTTCTTCATGATTACTTTATGTTCAGTAACACTGTTCATATAGCTTGGCATCCTACCAGATACATTTTGGGACTACTATAACAGTATGAGAACTTCTCCAAAATACTTTTCCTGTTTCCAAAATACTTTTCTAGTTTCAAAAAAAAAAAAGTATCTCTCTCCTAGTGTTTGAATTCATTCATTAAAACTCAGCCAATAAAACCAAATATTTAACATAAACATGTAGGACTTAACATTTGGCTGCAGTTCTGAGAATATTAATACAGTTTTTAAATGTATATGTATCAGAAGTCATGGATTCTGATGCTGAAGAGACTCAGCCATTTTTAGCTTTGTAAATGTGACTAGTCCCACAGAAGGAAGGAAACTACTCATAAACATATGCACACATCTTGCAAGAAGAGGTCTTTTTCTTTAGCAGAATAACATGGAAGTTATTGTATTTACAGGCTGAGCCAGAGGGGGACTCCTTTTGTTAAACAATTGTCTCCCTTTAGACTTTCAGAAACTAGTAAGGTGTTCTTAATGCCCTATACTGATATATCTAAAGGTATTACCCGTACCAATTGCTTTTAGTCCTACGATGCCTGAGGGCTTTTCTGTGCTAGATGCGGTACAGAGTAGACAGTCCATGCCCTGAAGATCCTACCAGCTAAGAGCTTGTTGAAACTGGTGAAATTCCCAGCACAGCTACAGTAGGTTGATTGTGCTGCTGTAGTTAGAGTGGCTTAACCAGGCACATGACAATCCTCTCCCAGAAGAACGTTGCTCTGCAGCCATGCCCCGCATGTGCACAGAGTTGGCAGATGGAGCAAGAAGGGGCATAACAGCAGAATGGTCATGAGTGGAGGATGGGATCCCTATGCTGCAATGAGGTTAGAGAGGTTTTTTAGGTTTGGTTTTGTTCTGTATCAGAGAGGCTGAGGTTTGGTTAGGAAGGGTCATAAACTAAGGAGAAGGAAATTCTGAGGGCAATGAGGATGAGAGGCTGCACTGGCTGGGGAGAAGGCAGTGAGAAGAGCAGGGGAGGATGGAGCTGAGGTGAAGAGACTGCAGCCATGAGTGAAACTTGTTTAGGGCCAGCAGGTAACACCAGGCTCTTGCAGTTTCAAGGCAGTAGGAGCTCTATGATCAGCTTTGGAAATGAGAGTAATGAGGCTATTTTCCTAAGTATTGTGATGAGTTGGTTAAACAAGAAACTGCTTTTTCCAACTATCTTCTCCCAGATAAGCTTTGACCTGGCAGACAAGGCTGAGGCAGACACATCCCCACTGTTGGCAGTACAAGGAGAGGGCAGAAATTCTCTGAAAAAACACTGATCCAAGAGGTGTTGGGACACTCCTGGGATGCTCTGGCTGCATTGCAGGGCAGGGAGAAAGGGGAGGCTGAATGGAGGAGAAGCTGGAAAAGGAGCTTTGCAAAGCTCAGAAGGGTCAAGGGCATACCTGTGAACATGGCAAGTAGAAGCAGGACTTTGTAGGACTTTACAGAACTTGCAGATGAGTAGCACACTAAGTAGAAAATAAGTACCAAGATGTTCCAGCTAGTGATCATGGCTGGGTAGACTCACAGATAGGAGCCAGTACTGCTTTAACTGAGTTGCAGTTGCTTTGGCCATTAGGTTATTTGCCATTAGGTATCTGGGAAGATGCTTCTTCATTTGGCTGCATTCCTGGTCTCCTGGGGTACGTGTGCTTGACCATCTATAGGGCTACACATCAGGAGCACCTTCATATAATAGTAGGCAGTCTAACCTACTTGCAACAGACAACAAATGAAAGCAGACCCCATTATCCTACAACTGATCATTAGGTTTGTCTCTAGCGGGTATGCAGAAAGATGACAAAAGGGATTAGCTGGCTAGTTAATTAGACTCTTCACTTCTTCAGCCAGTCTCAGGCCACTGATTTTTTTGCCTTCGTCTGGAGATGACTGAAGGTCATGTAGCATTATAGGGTAAGCAAAAAGAGGTGGTTTATAACTGGAGGCAACAGATGCCTGATCCTACCTCCATTTTACAAAAATTGCTAGATTAGAAGTACATGAGAGTAAGAGGAGAGAGAACAGGAGATATGATCTAATTTCAGCCAGCCTATAGAACCCCATCTGTTGCTTCATGAGCTTCTCATTGTTTGAGACTAAGTGAGGAGATAAGGAGGGTATATTTTAGCTTGGTGGTACATGGTACATTATCAAGCATCATACACCAATACAGACAGTGCTATATTTCACACTTACTTGTAACTCCCTTTTACTTGAGTCCAGAAAGCAAAACCGGCCCTCATATCAAAATCCTCACCTCATGTTTTCCAATATCTCCGATATGCTTCCTTATAAACTACAGCAATGTAAACACAGGATCAAATAATCTGCACTTGGCTGCCTGTGTGGCATTGCAGCATTAGTAAGTGTGTTACACTATCTGGCATAGGTTAAGGCAAAAGCATCTATACATGCATTGATTTCCACAGCAATATCTTTAAACACCTTGTGTTCAACATATGTGAAATGATTCAGAAGTATTCTGTGGTGCCCTCCTGTCTGCCACATTTTGTCACACTCAGATGGAGATAAAACAAAACCAAACCAAAACAGAAAACCTCGGGGCATTTTAAAAGAGCAACATGAGTGATATCCTGGACCTTTTATCCATTTTGTGAAAGACATTAGTGACTGATAATGATAGCCTGTCAGATAATACTGGAGCCAAAAATTAATCTCCACTTGTTAGCTATAAACCATTTACTGCAAGAGTTCCTAAAGTTTGAATGCTTGAAAAAATTCAACAGAGAAAAGGCCATTATTCTGTCACCTTGTTAAAATACGACTGTGGTGGTGCTGTTCAAAAGTGTTTACAATGTCACAATGGAAATACACGCAGTGCAAAGTCCTGGTACTGCAGAGAGCTAGCTCACTTTTAATAATGTCCATGGGGAATAGTTTTGTAAGAGTTGTACTCTT
Organism: Pandion haliaetus; assembly: GCA_013401275.1. Taxonomy (NCBI): domain Eukaryota; kingdom Metazoa; phylum Chordata; class Aves; order Accipitriformes; family Pandionidae; genus Pandion; species Pandion haliaetus. Next base: position 255,357 of record VYZV01008219.1, on the reverse strand, counting down.
TCAAATTAATTTTCAAGGTTTTCAACTGAAAGAAACTAAATTGAATGTAAGATACAGGCTATTTTAAAGCTGAGATATGATCCTGAGTTAAATTCTGTGGTAACTTTGTTAGAGATGCCTCATTGTTAGATTGTTTTAGATTATTTCCATAGGTAACAGAATGAGGAAAATTTGAAAAATGGAGACAAACCCTGATGCCATCATATTGTTTTTCTAGTATTGCCTTCTGCTGCCTATTATCTTCCTGAGTTTTGTCCTGTATTTCCCTTTTCATCTGTTTCTATTGGCCTTTTCTCCAACCCTCAAGCCATCACGCAGTGAAGCGTGAATCATTTTCCTCATACCTTTAATCACACTCTCCACACAGCCTTCTATTGGAGAAAAAACTTTTCAGCTGGGGGGAAATAAATGCCCGTGAACAGAAAGCATGTATAAACCCTTGCTTCTTCATCCCCTCCATATGACTTATAACTGGTGGGGAGGTTCTTGTTTTGGCTATGTTGCCAGTATATTTACCTCCAGAAACCCACTACCATGGCAAAAAATCTGAGCAGCAACAGTAGTGGTTTTCACACTATACATAATCAGAGAGGATGGGAAAGCTCCTGAAGTCATAATGCAAAGGGGAGAATGGATGTAGTTTAGTTTAAACAGGATTTATTTAAGATTTAAGCAGATTTTTTTCCCTTAGGGAATTAAGATGCCATTTTAATGTCTATTTCCGGATATTTTACACATTGCTGCAATCACTTTCAGATGACTTAAACATATGCACAGTTATTATTGTTTATTCCTTCTGTCATCTCATACATTTTCATTCAGCTGCTCTTTATTTTGAACCCTCTTTGATGTATCTTGATTTAGGTCTTGCCAAACTGAGAACTCTTAATCAAGAGAACAAATACTTCAAAAAGACTTTCTGGCATTAAGTCTTTTTTTTCCCTCTCTCTCTTCTTCTTTCCCTCTTTTTTCTGTCTCCTTTCAACAGGAGAGTGGTAAGAGGGGGGAGAGGATTAAAACATAAACCTTGCTCGTCACAATATGTGACCATACAAAATATTGTACTGCTTCCTAAATTTCTTTGAAGCATGCCTCTAAATCTTTTTTGCTCTTGATTAAGCTCATCACACATTTCATGGCATTTGGGTTAGCAATTGTGTTGTTAGGTACCACTGCTTTCTGCAGGACTCTGAAACTTCCATTATGATGTACCATTGTACCAAACTATGATATACCGGGTGTTAGACACCCAGACTACTAGTTCTATTAATTTTGGTAAATATGGCAGTAGCTGCAGAAGCAGTAACTGGAGGAGCTCTCTCATAGTTACTCTACTTTGGACAGGGTCAGGTTCAGTCCCGCAAAGCTCCTAGTCTGATCTCTGAGGACTGGCAAGTGGAGGGAAGGCATTCAGGGGAGTGAAATAACTGCTTCAGGATGACACACAGGCACAATTTTTTGGAAAATTGCATTGGAAATGTTATGATACTTAAGATGGACCCTGGGTAGATTCTGGCTAAGGGAGGCCCCTCCTTGCCCTCCTGGCTTGGTCTGCATACCCTCACGTGTCAGTGCTGTACTGCTTGGGCCAGGATTCCTGTCCTAGCAGTTTTACCTCCTTTTTTCTGATTTCTGTTTCTTTATGAAAAACAGTGATCATATCTGAAGAACAACATTTTCATACTTGATATCAACTTGATAAGCAATCCTTAATATATAGACTTACAAACAGCCTTTCCAGCTCTCAGTCAATGAATTCAGTTAAGTTGTACTCCCCTTCCAATTGTTTGGTACTTGGGATGAAATCTGATTGCACCCCCCAGGTTACTTTCAGGCAATTCACATTTAATTTTCTTGTAATGAGGTGGTGTTTGTTAGAAAATTCACTTAAATCACATAGTGCTGGTGCTGTTCTAAGATCTAAGCTACTTCCATTCAAAGTGAGAGACACCTGCAGCACAGCAAGCTGCATCTGAGGTAATCACCTACACCCCTGTTTGTAGTTAATGGAGCATCGTTGACACATGTGGGGTATGTTTGGTCTCTTCTAGAGATGTCTGAAGTGGATGAAATGAATGACTCTTTAGAATTGGTTATTTCTTTCCCTGGTCAAAAAGGACACTATGTTAAGAGCTGTAGAGACAGGCATCTGTACTTTAGGCATCCTAATACGGAAGGATGAATTTCACCCTATGAAGCCACACATCCAAATTTCACACTGTAATACAACTTTTGTAAACAAGATTTCACTTACTGATGATGTGATCACAGAATGAATAATGGGACTGTTATTAGCATAGTACAGCCAACTGAGAGCTTCTCTGGTGCAGTCACCACTTTGGATATTATTCTGGACATCCACACAGTGAAGGAAAGAACTGAAACTGGAACACTCTTACCTTTTTTCTGGAGACAGAGCTAAGAAGAAATTTAGCCTCAAAGACAGACTTCTGTACTGGGATGAAGTTTTCCCTCAGCTTTGTGAGTGGTGTATGTCAGCAACCCTCCCTGGCTCTGTGTCATATGTCTAGAGAGGACTCAGACTCAGGACAGTGCATTAGAGCCCTGGTGGTTTTGGGGTAATGTGTGACTTCTTTGGGTTTTTTATTATTGTCCTCCTCTCAGGTCATCTTTATAGCATATCAGCTTTTCCTGGCCTGAAGTGTTACCTCTTCCACGTCTCTTTGTGAGTCTTCTGAGCTCTCTTATTGATTTCTTAGATATGTTGACCATTTCCTTTTCAAGTCATTGATAGATATCATCTCTCATGACTTTTCCAAATTTCTGTCTGGCTTGTTCAGTTAATACCTGGATCAACATTTTCTCTGGTACCCACAGTTTACTGTTTCCAACACAGGCTGGAAAAAGGTCACACATATACAAGCTAATTATTTCCTCTGACCTTCTTGCTTGTGACTTTGGTTTTCTCTGGATTTCGCTGTATCTTCCCTGATTTTTTCTTACATCAATGTTACTGATTTGTGCTTTACACATTATTTGCAAATTTAAACATTCTCTCTTTTCATTATCATTTTTGGCCGCAAACATCCTGATATCTGTTTGACATTGCAGTGCCATTCCAGGTGGATGCTCAGTGTCACCATGTACCAGAATCTCACATTTTAGTTTCATGAGGTAGCAGGGCATCAAAAAAACCAAGCTCTTCACTTAAAGTCACTGGTATATCTCAGGGATACATGCTACTTACACAATGTGAAACCTGCCTGTTTTGCAGTATTACTAGTAACAGATAGTCATGAAGGGACTACTTGATCCTTCATGCTTTAAGGTTTTAATTAGAGGGAATCAGGTGTTTGGGATTAAACATACGTGAGCATTCTGCTGAATGAGAGAAGCATTTGCCCTCCATTTCCATTCACATTAATCTAGTCCAGCTGAAAGTTTACAAAGCATGTGCTACCCAGACAAAGAGATCTAGAAGAGGACTCATATCTATTATGCCTTTGAGTAAAAGAACTAGTAAGGTATTTTGAAACTGGTTTATTTTTGACAGTATAGATTTCCATAATCTTTTACTACTCGATATCCTTTTACAGTTTTAGAGTTTCATCTTAAAAATCTGCCCTTAGGAAAATCGAGGAAACCCAGTATTCATGGAGCAACTTTTCTTGCAATCATGCTATTTCAAATGAATGCTCTTAGGGTAAGGTAATTTAGAAGGTGATTGCAACTTGGCAGTGGAAGCCCCGTCCTACATAAGAATCTCTTTGAAGGAGTCTGGTCAGGCTTGTACTCTGCATGCAGCACTGGGGCAGGCCCTCTGTAGAAATGCAGTGCTCAAAGTTGGACTGAACTAACTACATTTTTTCCCATGACTGGCAGTATTCAATGTTAGGATAGTATCACATTGTTCTGACAATCATTTCCCTTTTTTCAGCCTTAATGTTTCCACTTCAAAATTTGCAGTCTCTGCCACTCATCTAGATGCAGGTTAGATAAGTAGTTACACTTTGGTGTAATTCCACAGCCCTCTTTCAAAACATCATATACATCTGCAAAAAAAAAAAGAAAAAAAAAGAAATTAGACTTTCAGTATAAGCTTGATCTACAAATTCCTCAAGCCCTAACCTTGTAAAGGTTTAATGCAAAAGTACAGTAAAGATTCTTAGTCAGGCTAAACTGAAGATCTCCATACACAGCAACTGGCCACTACATTTCTGTGGTTAGCTTCTGGATTCTGTCCCACAGTATTCAGAGTTGTTATGCATTGAACAACTAACAATAGCAGATAAAGAAACACCCTTAAATGTTTTGCTTAGGAGTTATTTGCAAAATTCTGAATCATATCACATGGCACAAACTTTTAAGATTAAGTTACACAATGGAAAGTGTGGTCAAAACAAGCTACCTGAAAAATATTACTCAAGAATTCATGATTTTTCATCCCATATATTTGAAAAGAATGCACAGTACACACCCGTCAGGATTAATGACTCCAGCACGTACTGGGAGTGAATGGATTTCTTTAATAGTTCACACCCAAGTTATTGGCAAACTGTTCAAATTATGCAAAAAAATCACCTAGGTTATTTGTAGTTCTAGGCACTGAATCACACACTTGAGCAATGGACAATTTAAGAAAAAATTCTACTTCAGGAAAACAATAAACATGCTCTATTCCTGTTAATCTTGAAATGTTAAGTTTATAAGGAAGGAGAATGGCTTATGCATTAAAAAGAGCTAGTTGAAAATTTTCCAGTGGAGTATGCTCCTGTAGCGAAATGCTGTTACACTGAAAGTGAAACCTTGGATTGAGACATGTCCGTACTTAAATAAAATAGATTAAAAATATAGAGTAATTTAGATTTTTGTTTGGAAATTAAAATAAAACTTTAAAATCAGTACACAGCATTATAAGCCACAACATTACAACAAGAAAAATAGATATACTAACTCAGAACAAAAGTTTTTGGTTTTAGCAAACAAGAATGTTCCAATTCCATTTGACAAGTTTTCCATAACATTCATTTTAAAGAAAATTCAGAATGTTAATCTTTTATAATCCTGAACTGAAACATGTTGCTGAGATAATAGAAATCCCGATGGAAATATATTGCTCAGTTTTGACCATTTACAATATCTTGTCTTTCACGGCTGATGCTGTATTCACCAAAGTTCAACTGCAACAGTCAGCCACCACTAAGAGCTCTAAGCTACCACTTAGAACTATGTTGTGGCTCTGATTTTCTTAGTTGGGTTTCCACACTTTACGTAAAGTGCTAGACTCACCAGGTTTCCCGAGGACTAGTCAGATGGGGAAGCTGGTCTTCATTCTTGACACAAAAAGTGAAACCTCCATTTTACACTGAGGAAAAAAAGTACCAGGACTTCGTAAGGAGAAATAAAATGACACTGGCTGCCTTTGCTTTGCAGATAAACAGAGCATATCCAGGAAAACTCACTCCAACCGCTTTCTGGAATATTGAAGCCCAAATCCACCAATGCTTTAAAAACAAAAGGTGCACTACTTTTGCAATTCAAAATACAAACATTGGCTGCGTCTGTTGTCACTGAAAAAACAGAGGAAAAGTTTCAAGTGAAATGAATACTCATGAGATTGCCAAAATGTTAATTCACTTTTGAAAGAAATGCTCAGAATTTTACCACTCTGGAGCAGGAACCATTGTTATATAGCACCTGCTACATAGGGGCATCCCATAGCTGCTGGAATAGTGTAAGAATAGTAACAACAATGCTCATTGCTGCTCTTGCTAAAAGTAGTAGATGAGGATAGTGCTAGCACAACTGGAAAAAGTTAGCAGGAAACATGCAAGCTGGTGTGAGAAAATTTCCCGACAAGTGAGAAATTGCAAGTTATGGAATATTTCTCTGAGGGAGGTGGTAGCAACTTCATTGCTTAAGATGTGTGCAGTGAAACAAGTTACTAAATAATAAACTGTAGAAAAAAAATTTAGACAAAGGGACTGAATAACCTTTAAAGCCTTTCCATCGCTAACCTTTTCATAAAAATAATTTATAAAAGCATTAAATTGGCTTCTTGGAAATTTCATGAAGCCATATCGTTATTTTCAATGCATTCTTTCAAGTAAATCAGATCACCTTCCACGCCTCACTGAAGTCACCTGCCCTGGCCCACACATCTCATAATGAGTATGGTCATAACCTACTAACTGCTTTTTCTATGCTGCCATCACTCATAGAGTGGCAACTCGGGAAATACATGTTGAGGCAGCTCTGTAATTAATAGCATGATAATTAAATTGATTCAGTTAAAAAAAAAAACCCACAAACGAACAAAAATACAGGTTTAAGTTTAAATAGTCACATTCAGAAGTATCTGTGCATTCCTTTCCACAGAATCCATGTAACTGTTGGGGCAGAAAATGTCCAGATTGCATTTACAGACCATATCGCCTGGGGTCAGTCTAGCCAAGGCTATCTTAAATCTTCTCAGCAGCTTAGAATGAATTTTGTTCTCTCTTTGTTATATCTGGGGTGACCAGCTCAGGCCTAGAGGGAAGTTAGTGGAGCAAGGGCTGGGAATATCAGCAGAGGTCAAGGGAGCTGGTCTAGGGAAGTGGGGAGACAGGGAAGTTACAGCAAAGAGATGTGAAAATGGCTAGAAAGGGTCTATGAGTTTTCCAGGGGTCTGGGTTCGGGATGTTTGCAGGGAGGAAAAGGAAACAAGTGGTCTAGTGTAAGGGGTTACTGCTCCTGCCTGTCCCTGAGGAGCAGCAGGTTGGAGGGTAGAGGTGGGAGTCAGAAACTGGCTGTTCCAGCTCGTGTTTCCAGAGCAGTCACTCTTCTGGCTGGAGAAGCAAAAGTAGGAAGGTCGCTACCCTGAGCAACCTCCTGTTTTGCTTTGGCCTAAAACTAGTCCCACCTTTTTCTGCTGTGGTCTGTTCTGGCAAAGCATAACTATAAACCTAGCATAGCCAGCTAACCTAGTGGTGAGCTGACCTAATTTCATGTGCAGTTTGTGGAATAACAAAAAACTGGTAGCATACCCCAGAATTTCAATACTGAATACAATATGAGCATGGCAGAAGAGCAGACTACTTGGAGCCAAGACCCATAGCGAATACTGAGGAGTAGAATTTTGTCCTTAGAATTAAATTATCTGACATAATGCAGTTATAATGCAAATATTTAGCTCTTAGGGAAGGATCTGATAAGAATACACATTTGAATTTTATTGTATTCTAATAGTTTTCTCAGTTGATTTGTAGAAAATAATTGTACTCCACCCTGCAGTACCATATACAAGGAAATAGTAGCTTTAATGAACAATGAGGAATGTCCTTTGTGACCTTGTATTGTAGTCTTGTTTAAAAATATAGAAGATTGTGGAATTATAACAGATTAATCTCCACAGATCTCTTAACCTTCTACTTCCAAATTCTACAAGCTTAGTCCAAAGTGTAGTCTTGATTTCAGTTTATTCATGCAAGAAGGCCATCAGCTAGGATCCTCCTATAGCAATTCAGTATTTATTATCAGTCTTTTATTGCATTTGACCTCAGTCAAACACAGCTGGGTGAGGTTTAACCCTGAGTTATTAGTCAGAACATACAGAATGAATAAGTAAGGTCCGTTGTTCTTATTTTTTCAGGGTAACCATTTTTCATAATTTAATGCCTTTAAGGACTGAACTTCAAAGACCATTACTGCTGTAAATATTCAACTCCTAAGTAATTTTCATACAAAGATGGGCAGTAAAGAAAAACGAATCAGAAAAATACTTTCTAGCTGGTGCTCAGGCTCCAAAAGTTAATAGTCTCAACTTTTTTTTTAGATAAAGGTTTGGTGTCCAAGATAAAGGAGTATTGTTCCTTGAATTACTTGTTTGCTACTGGATAAGACTGTCACCTGAAGGAAAAAAGATCTGGAAGTGAAATCAGCTCGCTTGCTCTACTATGAAATTGCCCCGGTCAAAAGAGCCAGTCTCTAGGAGCTGGCCGGTCAGCCCCTCTTTCCTGCCTGACGATTTCACCAAGGTAGTAGATCCAAACTGGTGGCAACCCATTTTTTCCTATATCCTTGGCAGGTTTATTGAGCTTTCCTCATCTGCCTATGTTTGCTAGTCTGGTTTTTACTTTAATTTCTGAAAGTATTAGACAGAATATATGACTGGAGAATTAGACGGCTTGAAAATGTCTTTGAAAGTCGTGAATATCTGTGTCCCCATATGTGTCTTCTGGCCTTATATATTCTTTTTCTTATAAATGCTTTTATGGAGGCAGTGCCCCTTCTCATGTACTGTCATCTGCCTCTGACCTATTTGACACACTTCACCAAAGGGTTTGATCTAAGTAAAGTACTGAGATATTGCTGCTGGAGGCGACAGATAATTTATGAGTTCTAAATTCAGGAATATTATCACTAGGCATTGTACTAAACCAGAAAGCAGCTATTAAGCTTTCTATCTCTTAATGCAGTGTTTGAAGTCATATGCTGATATCCCTGGAATGGTGTCAGATTGAATCTCCTGGACCCTGAGCCACTGGTCTATTTTATTGGACAGCTTCTCTGCAGCTATTAGTGTGTTTCATGTACAGTGGTTGGTGTTCTGCATCCTGCTGCCTACCTCAGGCTATTGACTCTCAGCATTTTTGTGTTTGTGACCTAATGCTTTATTTCTAGTTCTGCTTGCACTACTGTAGTGATCCCTGACTTTTCTTGGAGTCTATTTAGCTCTTAAAAGATAACTGACCAACTAGTAACTCATTGCTTTCCTGCTAAACTTCTGTCGAATTCACTTACTCGATAAAGTTTAAAAAAACTGAAGCTTTACCGGGGATACTGATAACCTATGTGTGTATGTGGTAATATATATACATATATATTGCCTTATACTCTCAATTAGAAAGCATTTGCTCACCTTTTCATTAAAAAAAGTTTTAATGCTTTTATTGTTTATGACAGGCTTTGAAGTTCAGAAGGGAGAGGGCCTTGGGCTAGAGATGTGTCTTGTCTTGCTCCATGCAATTAGAGAAAAAATTAGCAGAGATATAAGCTGTTAGAAATCACCGTTTCTTGCCTCATACTTGTGTTCTTCAGAGAAACGTTAAGAGCCTGCACAAAATAAGTGCACATAAACATTTTAAATAGCTGGATTAAAAAATACCACCAAAGGAAAAGCAGCAGCAGCAGCAGCAACCGCCTGGAAACCACAGGCTGACAGCCTCAGGAAGATAACTAGAAACAGACCAACTTGGGAAAATCTTTTTTCTGCCTCTCAGAAACCCAGCTGAAAAGATTCAGCATTGGTTATAGCAGTCTGTTCCCATACTTGGAGACAATAACTTCCCTTTGTTGCCAAATGCATAGGACAAAGGCGGTATCTACAATATTTTATGGATTACATAGTTGTGATCCTGTCTGCCTGAATCTTGTATTCATGGTGACCTGCAGCCCAGCTGAGGTCTGGACAGTAATCCAGCCTGCCTGCTTCAGTGGACTGCCTACCCCTGTAGGCACCTAAATTTGTCAGGTGCCTGCCTCTGTCCCTTGGCACTTCACTGTGCCTGTCCCTGTGCGCTGTGAAGTGCACATTGCAAAGATGGAAGTCAGTCTTCCTGCGTATGGCCTGCTGCGATCCAGGTGTAAGCGTAGATGGGCACGCAAAGTCTTCCTAAGATCCCAGAGAAAACCTGAAGGGGACAAGGTGTGGTCAGCAGTATAACAAACCACACCGCAGGAAGTGCTGGCAGTCCAATTTTTTGGATAATGGTCATACCTACAGTTGTAACATTTAGAAAGGAAATCTGAGATTAAAGGATTTAGCTGCTTTTTTGTCAAGGTGCAATGTTATCCATATCAGCCCAAGGAGCGTCCTAGTTACTAGCATAAAACTAAGATCTCTTTTGTGTGTTTTCCAGCTGGCTGCAGGACTCCTACATGTCTGGATTCATGGTGGCTCGGCTTGTAAAGAAGAGATGAAAATCTCTTTACACAGGAATGTAAAAAAAAAATTGTCTTTACATTGTGTCCATGCAACAGCCTATCACCAAAGCACTGCCGTCAGGCACAGGAGATGACGTGCAAGCAGAGCAGAAGCTAGGGCAGAGGCCTTCTGCTTCCCGAGTGACTGCCCGCATGCTGCCCTATCTGGGAAGTGGCACCTCCTTCTCCGTACCTGTCGGTGCCCTGCTTCAGGAGTGGACTAGGCAGCTAGGTAGAGGTGCTTGGCACTTTCCTACCAGTCCATGTATGATCTGGTGAGCTACTCCGCCCTTTAGATGTGCCTGAATAAGATGGACCGGATACCCTTCAGCAGGCCTCCAAAGGCATCTTGCTCTCTTTGCTGACTGAATACAGAACTTTTAAACAGTTTGGTTGGGTGAGTTGGATTGCATGCCTTATTTCACTTTGGGGATGTAATTCTGCCTGCCAAGATGGACTTAAATCAAAAGGAACTGCAAGTACTGTCAAGGAGGAAGTGAAACAATGGCAAAGAGATAAGGCATCTTTGGGTATAACGTCAAAATGTTAAACAATGGTCAAGCAGTTGACTGGGGAAATGTTAATTCTAGGTGCCAAGCAGAGTTGCATAGGCTACTTGCTAAGGCTAAGGATCAAAACCAAACATTTATCCGTTGAAACTTTCACTTTAGAAAGGCTGGAGAAGAGTGAGGGAAAGGGAGGCTTTGGGAGGCAGAAGCCTCATACAGTAGAGGTGATGAAAACATGGGTCTTACATAGTGGGTCGACAGCTAGGCTGCCCCAAGAGGGGAGAGGAATAGCAAACTGAATAGGAGTACCAAGCCTGCACGGCTTTTTTGTTCCTGCTCACCATCTGCCTGCGGCAGAATTACTAATGAATTTCTCTATAAGAAGTTGAGTTGTTTAAATCAGCAGCTTGTGGTCACATCTATAGGCAGGGTTTTCTGAAGGGGGCAAGGGGTCCATGGTGTGGGGAGATGCAATAGATTGCCAGGTCACTGGTGGAAGGGGGATTTGGTTAGTTGGTGGGATCTCAGTTCACTTGTGGAGAGTGGGGCAGTCCCAACTGGCTTGTGAGCAGGGCGGGGGACTGTAAGTCCCAGCAGGTCACTGGTGCATGTGGAGACCTGGGAGCAGCACTTGAGAGTCTGGGGAGCTTTTGGTGCAGCAGAGGAGTGGCTCTAATTCCCAGATTTTCTCCATGTGCTAGACTGCTGCTGGTCTGGGACAGCAAAAGGAAAATTTCTTCTGTGTGGCAAACACAGCTGGCCCTGCCACATCAGTCAGCCTGAAAAAAAGGGAAGGTTTCATCAGAGATTGTAATATATTCATCCAAAGATCCAGTCTAAAGTGCTGGTTGCCACAGTTAAAGATGTAAAGGAAACGCAGCCTGTCATTCCTCAAGGGTGTGCACAAAAGGAAGGGAAAGGCACAGTTCACCCTGAGGCCAGGATACCCAGTGACATACTTAGTCCTATAGATGAAGTGGTGGAGGTCTCTGCTTGCAGGGCTGAAAAACAGGATTACATCGCTGATGGCAATATACATTGGGAAGAGGTGATCACTGCATGCAGTACAATTTGTTCTACCTTCTAACTGAACAGAAAAGGCAAATTTAAGAAATTATGTTAAAAAACCCCTCTGTCAACAGAGATGTTATTCAAGATTGCAAACAGAGGAAGTGAGAAGTTAGGAAATGTCAAAACAATCACTTCCCCTGAAGCTGTAATCAACCCCTTGCATGTATGTGTTATGATAGTTTTTTAGTTACATAGTAGTGTGGTCTTTGTCCACAGGATTCAGTGCACAGGATAATCACTACAATGCATAAGCAGCTGTTAACAAACAACAACAAAAACTTCTAGAAAAGAGATAAGTTTAAAAATGCATTCTAGCAGTGCTAGCTGGTCACTACCCAAAAAACCAGTATTAGCCTCCACATAAAAAATATTCATCCATCAAGAAACCCTCAGGATTAAAAAAGCCCACCTAGTTAAACAGAAAAGTAAAATGTAAATGTGTCCACATAGCCTTGTTGCTGAAATATGTATTGCTTTGCTAAATAAAGCTGACACTCTGTGATATTGCAGAGGTGATTAAGGGCCTGCATTGTATTCTTCCAGTGGAAAAAGCTATATATAAAGGAAAAGGAAAACAGAAGGACTTTTAGTTCATTTGGCCCTATTCATAGTTTTTGCGATAAATGACTACAAGCCCAGATGTTCCAGGGCAGAGATGCACGGCCCCCCATGGCAGCAGTCCTTCAGCAGAAACTGTCCTCTGGGCAAAGGTGAAAGGGAGTTTTCCCAAGGGAAAAAGCAAAGCCTATTTTCCTCCAGGAAAATGGAGATGACAGATAGGTAGATCCCTGTAGCTGGTCTGGAAAGAGGATGCCAAGAAGGGGAAGGCGAACACACAAATACCCCTCTCAGAAAGGTGGAGGGCTCCAATTCCCAAATAGGTTTTTTTTTTCCAGAATTATTTCCCTGTGACATAATTTTGTTTTTGCCTTGTGTGCCTTGCCCAGATGATCCTTCTTGCTCAAACATGACATTTTCAGGAGATAGAAATATCATTTTCCAGTCGTCTTCTTTCCAGCCCTAACTATAACTGCTTCTGGCTGAGGCTCTGGGGTCTTTTATCCGATGGAGGCTTACAAAGTCACCATACAGCCCCAGAAGAGCTCAGCTCTGCTAGAGGACTCCAAAACAACCCTGCAAATTAGCAATCTCTCCAGCTGACAAATTGGAGAGTGAGAAATGGCATGAGTAGCACGCAGACTGCTGTGGGAGTCCCCAAGTCGGGATCTCTGGCCTCATATACTGCTGTGCTGAGCTGACCAAAACAGCCATCGTCCTGTGTCCTGGGCCTTGCCCTGCTGCCCTCTTCCATGGGACACACTGGTTTTACCCTGGCTTTGCACTAGCCTGTCTCACTCTCTAACCTGTAGAAAACAACTCTCCCCTTTTGTTGGGTTAGGAGGCTGCAATGGCTCAGAAGTGACAGAGGCATGGGAAGGGGGAATCCAGAGCCAGGAAGAGAGGAGGGCTGTTCTTGGACTGGCACAGGCCACCCCTAACGTGCAGTCAGATGAGGTGGCTAAAATTGTTTGCTGCATCCTAAAGGGACAGTTCTGCTCCTCCACGCTGCTCTTCTTTCTGTGCTTCTCTCTCCTTCCTCCCTGCTGTCATGGCTGCAACACCAAATCTCCCTCCTGCTCCTCAGCTTTGTCTCTTGTTTCACCCCATGTGAGCCAGTTCAACTCACTAATCCAGCAGAAAGTTCTACACTTCTTTTGCTGGGCTGAATTTCTGCTGGGTTCTTGAGTTGGTCCAACTCAGGGGGGTACTGGAAAGGCAGCTGAAGGAGTGCTGGAGAGTAGTAGGTAGGTTGGTGATGCCAGGAGACGTGGAGAGCGAGGGGTTTGGACCATCTCCATTCAGTGGCAGCAAGCTTTGTTGAGCATCGAGGTTTGTCTCATCTGGTGGCATCTGGAGTATAAAAATGGTGACTTTCACACCCTGCAGAGCAAAATTATTTGAGGCTGAGGTTTTCCCTAAGTTAGTTTCCTCAGTGAGAGCTGCCTATGAGGGAGGACCTCAAACAAACCCTTGCAAGGATGGTCCTGATGCTTCCTAAGTCAGTGAAACTACCCTGAAGTGCACTACCAGCTCTAGCTGTAATATGGATATCTTGGAAGTAACTTTTGTTTTAGAACCACAGGGAAGTTGCTACATGGTTTATATTTCTCTTGAAGATGGAGAGTTAATTTGATGTATTTGTATTAAAATCTGATGAGTCTTTATATCACTTTCTAATCTTTCTTTTTAATTTTCACACTTTAAAACATATAATATAAAAGCTAAACCTTGCCATTGGCTGAGATTTAGCACAAGACTCCAAGTAATGGCCCAGGTGTAGAAGCAATTAGGGGAGAAGTCTTTCTGTTGCTCAGCTCTCTTCTTGGCAACCTCTTTGTGACCCCACCAAAACAGGACCTGAGTCTTTGTCTTTCTCCTAACCCTAACCCTAACTGTAGCCAAGGGCTGAGCTTTAAATAAGGACCTCCAGCCTTGGCCCTTTGTTTGCTCAAACCTTCTGTAGGCAGCCCCTTTGCAGCCCCCTGCTCCAAATGGACCATTAGGCTTTGTCTCACATCTTGCATTAGCTGTAACTCTAAAAGAGGCTGAAGCCTTTACCCCAGACTACCCTTCCCACTGACAAAATGAAAAGGGGAAAATTCTTTTTGTTGCCTAAACTTTCCCTTGGCAGCTTCTTTGCAACCCCATCCCAACTATGTCACAAGGTTTTGTGTTTTTCCTAACTCTCTTCCCTAGAAGTAGCCACAGAGCTAACCCCATACAAACCTAGCTGTGGCCAAAACAACAACAACAAAAAAATCATGAGAGAATTCTTTTTTTGCCCAAATTTCCCCTAGGCAGCCCCTTTACAGTTGTACTCCAACTGGACCCCTAGGCTTTGTCCCTCTTCTTACCCTAACCATAGACATGTGCTGAGCATTAGTCCAAGACTCCAGGTGATATCCCAGTCAGAAAATTTCTCAGAAGCAGCTTATTCTTGTTGTCTAAGCCTTTCCTTGGTAGCCTCTCTGCAATGCCAGCACAACTGAAGCCCTGGGCTTTCTCTCTCTCCTAACCTCAAGCCTACCATAGATCTGTCCCATGTATTAGAAAATAAACCCCAAGGGTAGCCCAGGTGAAGACCATCTCAGGGGAGAATTTGCAGTTTAGTCCTTGCCTGGGTTATGGTTATGGTTGGGACTGAAGTTAGGAGAAAGAAAATACCTAGATCTGCAGCAGAAGGATGATAGCAATTAGGATGCCAAACCAATTCCTGGGTTTTTGTGTTTTGGGATCTTGGTCTAAGGCTTAGCAAAAAACTCTAGGTTTCAGATTGGAGTATGATGGTTAGTAGGAAGATAGACCCTAGGGATCCAGCTGGAGAGTGGCTGCCATGGGGCTACCCACAGAAGGTTTGGGCAACAGAAATTAATCTCCCCTAAGAATTTTTTGTTTCAGCCAGGGCGAGGGATATCTGGTTTTAAAGCTTTGGCCACTTTTAGGGTTTGGAGAATGACAAAGCCTATGAATACAGTTAAGAAGCACTGCAAAGGGGCTGCCAAGAGAAGGTTTGGGCAACCAGAGGTATTCTCCCCTGAAAGGTCTGATCACTCTTTGGGATACGTTTACAGTTAGGGTTAGCAGAAATGCAAAGCCAAGGGGCCCAGTTATGGTGGGGTTGTAAAGGGCCTGTAGAGGGAAGGTTTGGGCAATGAAAAGAATTTTCCACTGAGCAGTTGTTCATCTTGGCCAGAGCTGGAGGTCCTTTGGTAAGGCCCAGTCCACACCGAGGGTTAGAGTTGAGGCATTAGAGAGACAAAGCCTAGGGGTCCGGTTGAGGGCAGTTGACCGAAGACTGTTAAGGGAGACGGCAGGCTGCAGAAAGAATTCTATCCAGAGAAGTTTTTCATTCAGGACACAGCTGTCCTTTATTGTCTCATTTCCCCAGGACTTTCACTTGTAGGATATCATGTTTATTTCCATTAAAACACTTGCTAAGAAGTATGAAGTGCAGATGTGTCATGATGTGTTGATATGTGTAAGCTGAAAACAAAATTACAAACAATCCTATTGAAAATGCTCTCCAGCTGGAAAATAAAAGTTGAAAAAAAATGTCCTGTAATGTTATGGAATACAAACTGTGTATTAAAGGGTCCCTATAGAGTTTGAAATGAAGTATGTAAGTGGTAAGGAAACACAAGACTCATAACACAGAAGCTAGTGTATGGGGGTGAGTGAAAGACCTTCCTAATGACCTGTAAGACAGGAATGGCAGGAATATGAGGCTCTGACTACAATCTTGAACACAGTATGTAATTTAAAAGCAAGCAGTGACTTTATGGGAGTCACTTATGAATACACATAACATACTGGTGGTAATTCAGGAAAATCCCCCAGTTTTAATATGAAACCGATGGATGCAAGCTCAGTCCAAAAGCACCCATCCTAGCTCAGAGGTAACTGTACACATAAATAACAGGACTGGCAATTACTTGCCGTAACTGTGAAATCCCCACATCTAAAAACTGAAAAGAGACTTGCCCAGAATTCAGAATTTCCTGGGGTTTTAGAACTTCAAGTTTCAAATTCTCTGAAATCCGGATTTTTGTGTTCTGGCCCCAGTTAGGCTGATAGGTTTTGTCTTCAGGTTTGTAGTCCTGATGCATAAATTGAAAACTAACCTGCCTCCTCTAATATGTTTTTGTGGGGAAGATAACCTTAGCAAATACCTCTGGAGATCAGTTAGCCCTTCCTTTGCACTGAGAAAATTAGCTCATACCTTACAGGGGCTTCACAAGCATAACAGTATTTTCAAAACATAGCTGAGGCAGGAACTGTGTGTATCCCACTGCTATAACAGTGCTATTCACATCCTGTTAGTGTATCCCAAACTGAATTGCTCCCTATTGTTGTACTGTAGCAATGATGAGATTGTGGTTATTTCTTTGATTTCTATTTGCTATTAGGATCTCTACTGTGTGCAGCTGCTGCAAGTTGCAGCCTCCTTTTCAGCTCTGAGTTCCATTTGCCTTCATTGCCTTTTATATTAAGAGGGGACAGAAATTCAAAGAGGGGGATGCTCACCAAATCACGTGGCAGCCCATGAGTACAAAGAGCTGGCAACCTGGATGACAAACCAGCACCCAAATCAGCATCCCTAGCAACAACGGGCCATGGACAAAAGACTTTGATCACGTGCGGATGCTGATTAGGGTGAAAAAAAGATGGGAAGTTTGGGGGGTTGGGGGGGGTGGAGGAGGGAGGGTATTTAATAGTCTATTAGGGTGACTGGAAAGAAATAAATTTCATTGAATAGTATTTGGAAAAGGAACATGTCTGTGTATGTGTATTCACTTGTGTGTTCTGGAGCAGAAATCAGGAGCAGAGGTGCAAGGGCAGAGAAAGGCTCCAGAACTCTAAGAAATGGCGAAGCTGGGGCAGGGACACCAGTATAGGAGTATCCAAGGGTTGATTAAAAATGAGGGGTTTTGCTAAACAGCAGTCCTGATCTTCAAGTGGTGAATTAATTTAGCTTTATACCTCTCAAATGTGTCTTGTGTCTTTTACTTACGGGGCTGTACAAATGTGGTGCCCACTCAATTTTGTAACTGGACTACAAAAGATAGACCAAGATCATAAAAATATTTTCTTTCTTGCTTAGTTCTTAAGCCATACAGTAACGTGTTTCCTTCAGAAAGGCAGAGGCATCTGGCTATCACTCTCATTCTCTGTGGGTGCTGTGTTACATTTGGGTCTCCAGCCTTGGGTTGTGGCAAACCAAAGACTGCAGCCTTTTTCGTTTCAGCCTGCCTGCAGATCTGGTTTATTGTCCTTATACAGCTGACAGCAAGCACAAAGTGCTGCTCTTCAGGTCTCGTCTGTACCTAGATGAAAGGAGGCCTGTCTCTCCAGCACTTACTTAGCACTTTGCTTTCAGCAATCCCAAATAAACCTCTAGTGTAATAAATAATTTCAAAATCTCTTCTTTGTCTTTGCCTCAGAGGAAAAATCACGAACAATATTCAAATATCCTTCTTACTCTTGCTCAATAATTTTCCTGTCCAATGAACATCTTTTCAGGGCCAAATGGATTAAATACTCTTTGGTCTTTTTCTCCTGTGGGTCTAACTGACACAGTTTCTTCCTTTACATATAGCAACTGATTGACATATATCTAGGTTTAACAGGAATGGGTTAGCTTTAATTCTAAAAATAAACAATAGGAACAATAAACTTGTTTATCAGCGCTAAAGACAGAAAGCCATTCACTGTTCTTTGTGGTATTTAGCCTTTACCACGTCAAGCACTACTGATTTTGAACTGGGCAAACAATTTTCACTTGCACAGTAGGCACTCTGAGCTCCTCTATCTGGTCTCCACTGCAATTAACACTGAAATAACGATGTGTAACACGTTTGTCACAGAGAGAAGATATTCAGTAGGTTTTCAGAAAGATGTATCTGGTGTGTAGAATTATTTACATAGCTTAACTGTAGATCTGGGTAATAATTTTGTCATCAAATGCTCTCACCCACTCCTTCTGTCCTCTGCCAAAATGATAAAACCCTGAAATTAAATTACTGTTTTTAAATTCTAGAACATTATTTTATTTGTACTTACACATGTCTTTTAATATGGTGAATTAAAAGATCTGAATTTGTCTGCACAACTTGATCTAAGCATGTATTTAACATGTGCTCTGTCTGGCTAATGGCAGGTACTGAGCTTTAACATTAAGAGGTATATATTAATTCTACCCCCCCCAAAATTCCTAAGTGATGCATCTTCAAACTTGGAGTCTACATGCTGACATTCAGTACTTTGTTATTAAATCATAGCATCTGCCCTTTGTGCTCCTGTCGTATTTTTCCAATGTATTTGGATGCTGAGTAGCTAGGAAGATGTGCTCAAAAATCGTAAGCAGGAACAAACTAAGAACAGCCAACTGATTTTGAATATGGTGATTATTTCTCTATCAGTTCTTATGTTCTAGCACTACATCTGAGGCTATAAAATTGTCACAAGCAATCCCAACTAAGAATTCCCATTTTCTGGATTGAAATTCCAATTCTTAAATTCCTCATAAACCTAGGCAAAACACAATTTTTCTTACCATAGTTTGTCAACCAGTATCCATACCTAGTGATTCTGGTTACACATCTTTCACCTCTGGTAGTGCACTATTTTTCACCTTAATTGTAATACAACAGGAACTTTTCACTTAGAAATTTTGTTTAAAGTATAGGTAAATATACATTAGGCATACATCTAGGTAACTAGATTTTGTACAGACTACCTTACTAATGCTAGTGGTGGCATACATTACTTTTCTTGTTAAAGAAGTATCACTATAAATTGAAATATAGATTGAGTAGAAGATCAATAAGACATGATATCCATGGGGAAAATATGATCTGTGGTATCTAGAAATGTCTCTAACCACACACAAAAAAGAAGAATGAGCTTATGGGGCTGGAATATCAAATGTGAAATTGTGAAATCCTAAGTGTAATTTCTTTGCATTTTTGTTTGGTTTTGTGGTAATCCAAGATTCGTGCTTCATCTTCACTCATACGCTTGTTCTATACCTGGCATGCACATCTGTTCAAATGTATTCTCATGTATGTGCTTTCATTATTTTGACCTATTTAACATGTGTGATGAGGGAAAAGTGAGCAGAATGCTTCTATGTGTGCATTTGAGCTGCATGACTCTGTGTGTGTCTGGGTGCATGTGCGTGTACGCATGCCTGTGTGTAACGGCTGGAGACAGCTTGCGTGTGCTGAGTGCAGAGACCGTGCGTGCAAGCATGTAATTTAACATTATGAACATCTACTTTCAGCTTTATTGTTTTTCAGACAAGGGGTTTGGGCATGTTGTGTTTAGAATGGGCTCGCCTGGCATTAGTTTTCTGTAGCTAATTCCCTTCAGTGTCTTATTTAAATTCATGCTAATTGCTGTGCGTTTGAAGCTGAAGGCCTCTCTCACATAATAACGTACAGCACAGCCCCACAACATGCCTCCATGATGCTGGTTGTCCCTAGGTGCAGCTGAAATACACAGGTTGCGATGAGTGCCCAGAGCCAGCTTTCCCCACGCCCGCAGGGAGCAGCAGGCTGCACCCCTTCTTCACATTCTCACTTGCTTTTGCGTACTGAGTCGGAGGTTGTGGGGGTGAGGGAGGTGCTAATGGTAAAATTAAGACGCACAACACAATTAGACAACGTAATGCAGCACCGTGTACCTCTGCTTTGCAAATCTCCTGGCTTGGTTCCCCATTCAGAGGAGCCCCCTCTTTCCACGTGGGGCAGCTGGGGAGTCTGTGGCACTCCAGACCTGGTTTTAAATAAAGGCTTAAATTGTCCTTGCTTTCTGTTTCAGTGTAAGTTGTGTTCATGGTAAATGAAACTATAAATCCAAGAACAATGGATACAATCATATTCATATTTATATCTTTAAGTTGTCCTTCTGATGGTTAAACCAGTATTTAAACAGTTTTCCTCTTGGTTTCCGAACTTGATGTCAAAGTATATCTTTTTTTCCACAGCGCACCAAGAAAGGCTAAGTGCATTTTTTATTTTACTTTTAGATCTCTTATACTGTGACAGAAAGGAGTTTCTATTTTCAAAAAGTGATGGATTTAGCAAAATAGGTGTTTTTTCTACCAATATTATTTGAATTTTACACAATTAGCAGCTGTTTCCCTGCCTGAAATGTATTTAATGATATATTCCTTGTTTCATAGTAACTGGGGATGTGTTCAATAGTACAGTTTTAAATGCAATCTGCCAGACAACAGTTGTTTTCTATTAATCATCTTAGCTGAAATAATAGAAATACTTTAAATTGTGAATGCCAACTGTTCCTTTAAAAGCCAAAAGCTAAACATCTTCTGTGCCTGTCTATTCATTTTAGTGAAATAAAATTAAAGTATTATGATGATTAGATACTTTGGGGCACCTTACAGAAATGCTACTGTATTGCAGAACATAATGAGGCATTTTATTTTCCAGGAATTGCACAAATTAAAAGGAAACATAAGTCACCCAGGTGGGCTACATGACTCTGGCAATGAAACATAATGCTTGATGGTGGCTGAGACAGAACTGCTCATTTACAGTAAAACTTTTTTTTGTTCCTTTTATTTTTAGCTGTGCTCCTCCTGTTTATTTAAGAAAGGAGAAAAAAAGTGGAATTTTGGTTTTCCAAAATTTTAGGTCCTTACTATGACTCACCATGTTAATGACAACTGCAGGATTACATGCGCTTTGGGGCAAAGCCACTTGAATTCAAAGAATTTAAATCTGTGCATGGCGGTACTGTCGTGAGATCCTACAGAAAGATGAAGGGCCAAGAGTGAGGTCTTACTGTTTCAAAGAATACAGGTCTTTTTGCCTTGGATTTGGAAATGGGAAGCTGCTAACTCTGAGGAAATTAATTAAAATTAATTGCATACTAATATTTTGTCCAGGATAAGTCTTTTTGGAGCAAAACAATCCAGAGCCTTTTGGAGTCTCTGAATTTCTGATTGTAGCTCTTTATACGCCCCAGCAGCTGGTTGCCTTTTTTAGTGATGCCATGGATGCTAGAGATTTGGCTTAATCCCAGTTTGAAGTTTTCTACCTAATCAAAGGTTGAATAGGTATTGTGCTTCCTACCTTACTAAATGCTTGCTGAGATTATCCTCTGTCGCTTGCTATGCTTATTATCACTGTATCCCCAGAGAACCATCCTCTCTGATGTGGTGCTTTCAGTAGTGTTATTTCATCATTGAAAAGATGGATTCCAAATGAAAGGCACTTGCTACAGAAATGACGTTTCATCTCAGGAAGATAAAAGGAGCTGCCTGTGGGTAGGTCTGGATTGTGCTACTTTTCTTGCACTTCCCTATTGATTTTTGAGCTTCAGGCCTTCCCTTGGCCTAAAATGGGGGCATAATGTGAATTCAGAGAGATAGCAACGATAGAAAGAACAGAGACAGTGTGAGATAGAGATAAAGATTGGTTCTCGGGGTAGAAGATGATGTCTAGAGAGAATCAGGGGCCAGGCGGGAAGGAGAAAGCAGGATGAGGGGTCAAATAGAAGGAAGGAATGTGAGGTTAAGCCTTGAAGGACTCGCTCATGTTGTGGTCATACGTGATAAATCTGTGTCCTATCCCACTGAAACAATGCCATGAGTAATCTCTTTTCTTGGCAATTTATGATAACAACAAAGTTTGGACTCAGTGGGTCTAGTATTCCAACAAAACTGGTTTGGCCTCTGTCCAGGCTGAGAAAAAAAATATCATTCTTCAGTCATTCTTATCAGGCACTCACTATCCATAGGCCTAAAGAGTGCTTTGACCGTGTAACAGCTCTGAGTCAACATGTAAAGCAAGGGACTACTGTTAAGGAAAGAAGGACATAGAAACTCAGAAGCTTGGCAGCAGGATATAATCTGAATAAACTTACAATTACTCAGCTGTTCTGCACCAGTTCATTCAGCTCTACCTTGACTTATGAATGCCCTAAACTTTTGCAGTGAGGCCACCTCACAGATCAGTGCAGCATGATCTGCAAAGTGCCTCTGACCTTGTAGGAGGTGCTGGCTTCACTCCTCCTGGAGGGGACCGCTCTGGCCTGGGCTGCCCAATAGAACAAGGTAGGTAGGTCGGTCATCCTTGTTCTGTTGTGGTCCTTTTAGACCCTGTGAAAAGATTATCTGCTACTGAGAAGTGATTTCTCTGCTATAGTATAAGTAGCAAACAGCATTTGGGACCTAGAGGTGGTAGCCTGCTTTCTTAGAGACATGGGAGTTGCCCCAGCCTTCTGCTCCCCTGTTCTTTATGAAGTTGAGCATCATGCTCCCACTGATGTTCACATCTGGCAGAGTTAGGGATACTTAGTAGTGTCACTGTTGGGGTTTCTGAGAATTAGATTCTGTTGAAAATATGCTGAAAGTTATTTTCTACTGAAAAAAATGTTGACGATAAAGAAGGCAGTGGTTTCTGCCAGCCAGGCCTGCCAAGCTGCCTGGCTTCTCCTGCTCAAGGGCTCCCTGGTATGCCCAGCTTCTGAGGCTGACACATTCCTAATCTCTCTGAATTGATGGCTCCCCAGCTACTTGGATCACAACGCCTTTGGCTCCCCAGCAGCTGGCAGCCTGGATGATTAAGGTTTTGTAGAAATTGACTTCATTTTCCCCAAAACATTTTTTGAAAATTCCTTGTAGCAAAAAGTTGGCATTTTTTTTATGACAAAAGGATTTTCCATTATGCCATCCACATGCAAGATTCTTCTTTCAGAATGGGGTGTTTCTGACTGAGTGAAGAATGCACTTCTATTGTACACCAGGCACTGGGGATCTGTGTGATTGGTCTCTCAGGCCTCCTAGTCGGTATGTGAAATTGTGGAGCAGGAGCAAGGATGCTCAGTGTCTGAGTTTTGACATGTCCACATTTACAGTCAAAATACGGCTTTTACAGAGAAATGACAGCCTTTTATTCAACATACGTTTGACCTATCAGTTTACTCATTGCAGGTTAGCACAAAGGAGATAGAACCCAGCCATAACGTAGTCCGTTGTAGCAGGGCCTGTGCCAGCTCCAAGAAGAATATGTTCTGGGAAAAACTGGAGGCAGTATAAAGGCTTGAGGTCTGTTAGCCTGACTCTCAGAAGCTGGTGTTTCTGGACCTCTCCTTTTGCCTCAAGGAATTGTTTCTAAAATGGTACAAATTAGAGACGTCTTAGAGATACCTCAATCGCTATTCAGACCTAGATCCCCTGGACTAGGGAACCACAAGATTTTTCCTATTTGATGATCTAAATCAGCATTAAAAATATTTAAGTCAGACTTCCTGAACTGAGAGACAAAGTCAAGTGTAAAAGTGAATAATTTAAATCAACACACCTGTCTTAAAACCAAACATGGTTGTTCAGAAACATTGCTATCATTTTTTTTTATTTATAACAAAGCATTTCTAGCCTGGGTTGGGTCCTGACTGGATTTCATGCTGTAAAATATGAGATGAAGTGAGCCCTTACACAAAGAGTTTGGAATAGTAGTTTAAAATGGCACAACAGAAAAAGAAGACAGGCAGGAGCATTAATGGGGGATCTTACTGATTTTGATCAGTAGCACACTGAGATCTTATCTCACATACCTACTCAGCAGCTCAGAGAAGAAAGGAAAGAGGGAAGATTTGAAGGGCTAATTTGGAAGGGTAGCACTGGAAAGCTATGTTTACTAAGTGGGGAGGACAGCATTTGCGTCACAACCATTTATTCAGTATCCTACATTTTCTCATTGTTCCATGTGTAGCCGTAAGCCTTATGCTCTGGTGATCACTCACACACTGTTCCAAATTGTTAGAACAGTTCCTGACATGGTTTTGGCTCATGGCAATTCCTCTTTGACAATTCCTGAGCACAGGAGTTGAGCCAGGCCAGGAACTAGTCCCATTAGACACTGTGGATAAGTCCATGCTGTTTTGGAAGCTGAGCTGAACCATATGGACAGAGGCACTCCATGCAGTTGGTCCTGGGAGCAGTGAAGTGGTCCTGGGAACGTTAAATAGCTGTAGCCTGTATATTCACAACACAGCTCACACTGGGTCCAGTTACACCTGGAAGCGGACCAGTGTTCTCTGTATTATATCTCAGGGTGTCAAGCAAAGGACTCCTGTTATGGCTCACTGCGTGTGAAATGTTGGTTTGAGGGACTGGCCTTGTATCACATTGACAGTCTATGGCTGCCAAAGGGACAGAATTAAATCCTCCCATCTCTTCAGTGTAAGTTCTCATTTTCTTTCTCTTATTATTTCTTTCCCTTATTATTGATTGGGGAGCAGATGCAAAAATGATCTCAACTAGAAGAGAAGACCTAGGTGTTTTTCTGTTCTCCCTGGATCATTTAGTTGATGATTCTCACATACAAAACGTGAATATGCTGGGGAGCAGAGACCTTCTGATCTTCCCCTTTTCTAATTGTCACCAGTTCTTTTTCACTTACTTCAATGACTTAACCAATTGACTACAGAATCAGTCCCTGCTTGCTTGTTCTCTTGGCTGTACGATTCTTACTTTTTTCCCTGTACGTTGGCTTGTTCCAACAGAGGCTTCAGAAAATGAATTGCAAAGCAACTCTCTTTTGAACTGGATGAGTTGCTCAGGGGTTAGAATATTTCCTACAAGATAAGAGTTGTGAATTCAAAGTGCCTTTGAAGTGCTACAACCACTTCATAGGTGTTGCTTTTTTCAAAAGCATGGACATTCCCATGATCAGCAGATACTAGCTGCAGGCAGAGTTTATCTACTGGGTCCCACACCAGTCAGGGCAGAGAGGCAGAGTCCATGTATGATATGGACTTTAGGCTCTTTAGGCACATGGTATTTTGAATCATAGAACCATAGAAAAATTAGTTCAGAAGGGAATCACCTAGTCCACCTCCCCACTCAGGGCAGGGCCAACTTCCTAAGTTAGGTCAGGTTGCTCAGGGCCTTGTACAGGTAAGTTTTTTGGATTTCAAAGGAAGGATATCCCACTACTTGTCAGGGCCCCTCTTCCAGTGCTTCACTATGCTTATTGAAATGTCCCCTTCTGAAGTGTGTGATCACTCACTGCATTTTGTCCTTTTACTGTGCACCTCTGAGAACTGCTCTCTGTGATCCCCTTTAGGCAGTGGAGGAGGGTCCCCTTCAGGCCTTTTTTCTCCAGCTAAATAAATTCAGTTCCTTTAGCCTGCCCTTTTCTATGCTTTAGACCTGTTATCCTCTCATTTGCCCTCCAGAGGACTCATTCCAGTTTGCCTTGTATGGAAGGGTCCCAAACCGTACATAATATTCCAGATAAGAGCTCATGAGTGATAAGTAAAGGGAAATAAACGCTGCCTTTGATTTGCTGGTTATCTCCTTGCTATATATGATTAGCCTTCATTGCTGCAATAATAATCTGCTCATTAATGTTCAGCTTGTCCACCATGATCCTCCAGAATATTTTCTGCAGAGCTGCTAGCCAACCAGTTCCCAACCTCTGCTGTTGCATGAGATTATTCCATCCCAGGACTTTGTGTTTGCCTTTATTCAGCTTCATGACTTTCCATCTGTCTCATTTCTCCAGACTTCGGGTCCCTTTGAATGACAGCCCCGTCCTCCAGTGTGTCAGCTGCTTCCTCCAGTTTGGTGTTATCCATGAGGTTGCTAAGGGTGCCTTTCCTCACATCCCTCGGGTTGCTGATAAAGATGTTAGACATATTACCCCAGTACTGACTCAAGGAACACACTCATAACTGGTTACCAGCTGTACTTCAGACCATTGAGTACAGCCCTTCAAGCCCAACAGTCCGGCAGTTTTTCCCGTGAGCCTTGTGTCCATCCATCTAGTTCACATCTCCTCAGCTCTGAGGACACTGTGGAAGAGTATGTCAAAAGCCTTCCTGAAATCAAGGTAAATGATCTTTACTGTTCTCCCCTTACTCACAGTTTTTCATTGCGGGTGGCAGTCAGGTTGGACAAACACAATTTTCCTTTGGTAGTTCTGTGCAGATTGTTTCCAATCATTTATTACCCTTCATGCAGCAGGGAAAGGCTCTTACTTATCATGCCCTATACTGCATCCACCTTCTGCAAAAAATGAACCCTTGGAAACAACAGTAGCTTCCTTCCAGCCTCTGAGGCAGTGATTTTAATGTGAAAAAATGTTAACAGGTAATTAAATACCCACATGTGCAGTGAGGAGAATAACAATGTTGGGTGCTCCTTTGCAACCTTGATGATATTCTGGCAATGTGTGTGTAATGTACAGTATAAAAAGGTTAACAAGCAGGCTTTGTGCTCTTTCTCATTACAGTGAGTCCAGCATTTGTCTTTCAGGCTTAAAGGATATCTCATATCTTATGTATACTGCCACATTTGTAATTTGTTGGGAAGGACTGGTTACATTGTGGGGATGGCACAGAAATTCCTAACAATCTTTCCTGCCCATAATAGTTTTCCAGAAGACAGAACATACTGCTGCCCATGCACGTTAAATCTTTGGATGAGATAATATGAAATACTTCTGCTGTTCTAATTTCCTCCTGTGTGTATTTTTTCCTGGCTCAGAGTCAGAGACCCAATTCCTTTCTTCCTTCTGTCCGAGGTTTTTGATTTTTTCCAAGCTATTCATGCCGAACTCTTCCCTGTTGTGGAAATTGCGCGTTTATTTCCGCTTTGTATTAGCGATAGTTGCATTGACTGCCCTGTTGCTCCTCTGTCCCCAGGTCTGATGGAGGATACTGATAATGCAGAAAGGAGAATGTACAGAAAATGATGTCCGCAGCATGACATCTCCCACAAACGGTGGCCAAGACCTTCTACTGGACTCACCTAAGGGAGTTCTTGCAAGCCTACATGAAGATCGTCTTGCAGAGTTTACACTGGAAGGAACCCAACCCAATTAAAAAGTCGTACCTAGAAGAAAGTAAGTTTGCTTTCTTAGTGTGTTGGCTGGCGAGATAAACCACTCAGTGTCTCTCTGTCTGTTTACTTGCCTTTTAGAAGTACATAAAGACTTGCTCAAACCCCTTTTTGAGAAGATGTGTATGGTGCTACATTTAACTAAACAAAATATACAAACAAGAGGCTCCTTAGTTTTCATGATTGTGAAATCCTCAAACTAGTGCGTGCACGTTTCCCAGCCTAGACTGAGGCATGCTTAGGCCAGTTCAAAGGCATGTAGAGAGCAGACCCAGCAGTTTCTCTGTCTTTGATTTTGATTCAAATTCACTTTTTTTCATTCCAGCACATACAGGAGATTGACAAAAGGCTACCTTTGGGTTTTTGTTTCATTCAGTTGCACTTCTAGACCTGTATTTCTTTTTTGCTCCATGTTTCCTAGCAGTTACTACATTGTGGTTCCTTGGGGCTACCTTAACAAATACCTGCTTTCAGACTCAAGACTTTTTCTTGTAAGGAGATTTTCTGCATTTGCAAAATAATCTCCATGGCACCACTCATGGGCTTAGTGTATTAACCATCACATAGACTGTTTTAAACAATCTTCCTGTCTTGACAAGAATTGGTATGAGCAGTGTAATCACTGTGTATCTGGGGAGAGAGACGATCATTCCATTCAAGAAATAAAACCACCGAAAACTATGAACATGCATTTGCAGTTTTAGCCTAGGAATAAATTGCATCTTTTCCATAGCGTAGGCAAAGACCTAAAACTAACTGTAAGTTACACACAAATTAAGTTCTGTAACTTCAGTTGCAAGTTAAACTTATGGAAATGTTTTTGCTTGATCTGTGGCTTGTCTCTGTGTAGCCAGTAGAATTTCTTGAGCTGCAAAAGGCTGTATACTTGGACCCTGTGACAGGCCGACTTCTCCAGTAAAAGGCCAGCTTTTCCACATTCCTACAGACATAAAAGAGCAAATAAGCTGCCTGCCACAAGTGCTTTACCACCTTTAATTCTTAAGCCCTCCTGTCAGTCTAACTGATACTGCATGGCTCTGCATCTTCGGTCAGTCTTCCTCACAGTCTTTGTCACTACGATCTCGTAGGGTTTCCTTATGTGCTGGTGTGTATTTGCACACCTTTTAAAGTAAGAGGAGCAGAAACCCCCTGGTTTGTCACCAAGACAGGACTGAGGAACTCCTGCATTACTTTTACCTTGGGAAGTTTTTGAGAAGAAAGTGACAGGGAAGTTCCTGTCTCCTAGGTATTTTCTTCAGAGCATTATACTATTCCTTTTACTGCTGGCACTACAAAAAAAAAATGGACAAAAGGTATTTTTCATTAAAGATAAAATCCAGGAACACATGCAACTTTCTGGTTTCGCTTTGCTTCTGAATGATGAAACGATTCAGAGTATGTATAAAAAGTCGTCTCACATTACTTACAGAACAAAAAGCAACTAAGTTGCTGGCTTGTAAAAAGGAAAAAGAAAGTCTTGAGATGAAAGAGAGTTATATTTTACCTCACTCATAAAACCCTGTTTGTTTTTTTGTTGGGTGGTGTTTTTTTTTTCCTTTCAAATGAACTCTTGAAAAAGTGCAATTTCACTTCAAGACATTTTGGTTCATATCACAGTGTTAATTTTATTAAGCAGTAAGACCAGACAGGGCTTGAATTATTGTGCAATAATTTATGCTTAGGTGCATTCTCAGGCATCGGCCTGAAGGCTGAGTGTTATCAAGTCCCAGAGTGTTTCACATAAATTATGTTGTGTTTTTAAAAAGAAAAGAAAAAAAAAAAAAACCAACCCAAAAGCCAAACTAGGGGAAAGAAAGAAAATGTATATAGGCTACAGGGGTCTGTGCTCTACAGACCACCACGTGAAAGCTCAGGCAGCATCCTGCCTTAGGACATGTTGGCTTAGTAGCGGCTGTTGGAGTCATCAGGGGAGGGTCAGCGTCTGTTCCTGTGTGGTGTTTTGGGGAAAGCTCCTCCGTCCCTGTGCCGGGGTGGGTAGGCATGCTGCCGCTCCCCAGTGCCAAGCCTTTCCCTTGCCCAGGGCACGTCACCAGGAGTTATGGTACCCAAGGTGCAGGGAGCACGAGGCCTAAAAAGGCTGAATGACGGACTTGCATTTAGCTGCAGGGTGAATGCTGGGATATCTGAGCTCGCTATAGCTGTGGTTCAAAAAGCACGGAGTGAAACAGGTGAGAGCTGGTCACAAGCACGTTTGGCTGAGGGGATCCAGTAACTGAATAAATTCCCATAGAGATTACCTGAATTTCTAACCAAAATCTGTGACTAACTTGCATCTCACTGTTAGACTCAGTCCCATCTCTATTGAAGGCCACATAAACTTTCCTCTGAGAAGAAAATTTTAATGACATGTTACTCACAACATTGATTACTTTGTTTACCCACTCTGAAAAAAATGCTCTGAAAACCACCTACAGCAAACAACTCAACCAAGCAGAGAAACACAGAAAATATAGAAGCAACAAAGAACAAACAAATATTCCTCAGAAAAAGTTAAAGCATCACTTGGGCAGAATTTTAATTGTAAAGGAAAAAGGCAGAATCTGTCTAAAGGTCAAGAGAAGTTTTAACATCTCTTCTGATTTTACATGGAAGGGACTAAGGTATTATTGCCCTGGGGAACAGTAAGCAATACAGTAATAAAAAGATAGCCCTTGGAGATAAAGCAGCAAGAGAGAGAGAAGACAGAAAGGGTTGGGAGTTGAAGGCTATGATGTTTTTTGGAACTTCAGAAGACGTTTGCCCTCACCTTGAGGAGTCAGTAAGCCACCAGAATATGTGTTCTGTGCACAGAACATACACAAAAAGGTTCCCTTAATGGCCATGAAAATCAGACAGCAGCAGTAGCCACACAGTAGCACTGAAACAAATGGAGAATAAGGTACCATTCAGCAGCACCGAATGTATCAGATTCTCGTCTTAATCAAATAGCCTTCCCAAACAATATTTAAAATTCTCATCAAATACAGATTAAGTATCTTTTTCTTTCTAATGCTGAACAAAAGAATCTAGAAACAAAGCAAGCACCCCCCAAACTGCCTACATTTGCCAATATATGTAGCTTGTACAAAGTTAATGTGAATAACCTATAGTTTTTAACAAAGCCTAGAACCTACAGAGGTTTTCCTGACACCACCAACTTAAAACAAAGCTTATCCGTAAGATGAGCCTTTCAAGCATATTTTTCCATCTAATTATAAATATCTATTAAAGCTTCAAAATTCACTCCAGATCAGAGTAAGAGTGTTGCTCAATGGATATACTTTTTGAAATGTCTCAGTTCTTCCTGGGTCATATGAATTTCAAAGGGGTGCCTTTCAGTCAAGGCAACGTCCCTTCAGGTTTAAGCCACCAGTACCACAAGTCCAAGCTGGAAGGGGAGGGAAAACCACAGATGCCAAAGAGGGAGAAAGAAGGAGGGAGTCAGAGAGACAGAGAAAGTCAACATAAATCTGACATTAAAATTGGAGATTGTTAGCTCCAGTTACAAACTGGGAACATGAGCAGGAGCCAGTACTAGTATATGAGAAGTTCTCCAGTTGGTAAAAAGACAAATTTCCAGGAATATATGTTTCTGGAATAATGAAATGCAAAGTAATTGATTAAAAAAAGTCCTGTGAAATGTCAGCAGGGAGAACAGCAGCAGGAAGCACTGCGGGACGGGGCGGAGGGGACTTCAGCAGCCTACACAACCGTCACCAGTGGGGCCCATGCAGAGCATGCATTGAGGTCCTGTCACCTGCCTGTCGCAGTGTCACCCCATTTGTTCCTGCCAACGTGCACAGCTTGAAGAGGGTACGCCTGTACTGTGTCTGTTCCCTGTCCTCACTGCTCGGGGCTGGGAGCCCCGTGTCCCTCTGACATCCTGCTCCCAGAGGGACTCCCACCACGGGCAGAGGGCTCCCAGGGAGCTCTAGGGAAAATGGGAGGTTTAGCTGTATAAATGTTCTGTGAGGAAAGCTGTGGTGC
The DNA here is from genome assembly GCA_013401275.1 of Pandion haliaetus. NCBI lineage: Eukaryota > Metazoa > Chordata > Aves > Accipitriformes > Pandionidae > Pandion > Pandion haliaetus. The sequence continues at coordinate 224,427 of VYZV01008219.1, read as the reverse complement.
AACACTGGGCTGCCTGATAGTAAACACATTCCCCAGAAAAATGAGCCCTGTGCTGTGAGTATTAGTAAAACTCCGAGTTTTTTAACCCTCCATCTGTCGGGAGTTTGCACTGCAGCTCTGGCAAAGCTGCTTTGCTCACCTGCTTCAATTTCCTCCTCCACAAAATGGGGCTGGGAATTCTCATCTCATACCATTTTTTGTGCATTTGGTTTTTCCTTCCATTCCTCACAGGGATGACATCAAGGTTTTTTTGTACAATTATTTTTGGCTTTGATTTCTTGGGGTTTGTTTTTTTTTGGTGGAGAAGGATAAGGGAAGGAGAACGCATCACCAAGATTAGCCTGTACTCCATAATTTAAGTTAAAGACTCTATTTTTGGAGTGCGGCTAACACCCTTGAGCTAACATCTCCAAGACCTCAGCTGAGTGCCTTGCGCAGAATATTGTGGCTGCTGAACTCTTGAAACTCTCAAGCTCTCAAAACTTGAACTCTACAATTTTTTTCCTGCTGAAGATTTAATCCAAACCAGTAAGTTTCCATAAACAGAACAGTTTTGAGGAAATAGGTTTCTAACAAAATTCAGGGTTTAAAAATAATTCTTAATGAACCTTCACCCTAGCACAAAAGGAAAACATACAATAAGCAGTATTGGCATTTTCTGGAAGAGCTTATGACTATTTTGTTACCAGACTAGCAAGGACTTAATGACGTGGGGAGTGCTGAGGGGAAATAACTCCCCCTTCACTCAGTCCTCCCCTCATCATAACTGCATCCAGTTCTCATGCAACGTTGCAGTATACTCGTACAACTTACTCTGCTTCCTTAAACCTCACAAGATGTTTGCATCCAACATTTAATAGATGATTACACTTCAGAGCAAATAAAGCCCTTGCTGCAAAGCTGTATCCATGGCATGCACATGCTACTGATTCTGTGTCAGCAGCAATGAAAAGCAGAGGTTTGGTTTTTTTTTTTTTCCGACTGAAGTTTTTCAGTCAGGCTCTCTGTATAGCTGTCTGTGCATTTTTCAAAATACCTTCCCTGAAGTTCTTAGTTTTCTATTTCTTATCTACTTTACTTTCCTCCTTTGTATGAATGCAATACATTTTGTTTGCAGAGCTGCTTGAACTGTGCACTGCCTGCTGTTGCATTAACTATATGGCGACTTCAATGCTACTTCACTATATCTTCAGTAACATGCCTAAGAGTTTGGTCACTGCAGGACATAATTCAGAGCCGATGTCAGTCACTAGTGGCCATAACTCCTTGATCTATTTGTCATTGCTGTGAATTGCAGTATACAAATCACCTTTTTTTTGTGAGAAAATACAGCAACAGTGAATAAAGGAGATGCAGATGGTGCTCTGTAGTGTTCCCCATTTTTTTCTGTTACCTTCCTATAAGCACAAACATGTGCCTTTACCCGTGCATTTTCAGTAATGATTTGGGTTCCTAGCGAGGAGCACTCAGCATGGGAATGGGGAACACTGGATTCCAGTCCTGACTCCACAGTGGCCTCTGGATCAAACACAGGGCATTCCTAAAAATACCCTTCACACTTCTGGGAAGTGCTTTGAGATCTGCAGTTCAAAAGTGCCACAGAAGAACTAGATGTTACTGATTAATGTTTTTTACAGGTGGACATTTTTAAAGTGCTATTTAAATTTCACCTGCCCTTCCCCGAAAATATACACAGAGGGGGCAGAAGCAGAGTGAGAACAAGAGAGAGAAACAAAGCTGCCATAGCACAAGGGTTGATCTGGAAATGAACAAAAATCTCTGCCTCTCAATAAGCATCCTCTGTTAGTCGTGCCAAATCTGTTCCTCATGCAAACCCGTTGCCTAGGGATGTTGTTAGGTGCTGTGGACACAGTATCTTTGCCAATCCTGAAGACTTTATTATTTTCTTAATTTGTTGCAAGAGGCTGGAGAAGAATAAAAAAAGATAAATAGTGTCTAGTGATCCATTTGTAACAATTCTAAGCTGCAGAAGATGTGGGGCCTAAAAACCTTAATGGTGCCTGCTTTAAATGTGTATTGTTTCACAGTGGACTGTAATCTCTATTTCCTTGATTGATAGGGCTATGATGCCTAGGAAAGAGTGGAATGGATGGGCCAATCAGAAATAAAGACCCAAGAAAAGGTCAAAATGGTGGAGCACTTCACTATATTTCTTGAAAGATGTTGGGTATTAAATGTCAGATGCAATCTTTGTCATGAAAATGAAGTAACAAGCCACTAGTGTGACCCTCTCCTCTGAATGATAGTCTTGTCGGTTTTTGTAATGCTCTTTCTCCAGGGTTTAAATTGAGGGAGAATGCTGCCTATCTTGTAAAATATTTAAATAATAGGAAACAGAAGGAAAGTGAGAAAAGGAGGGAAACAAAAAATCCCTTGTTAGATACTTGCCTTTCAAACTTGGCCTCCTAAAATGTATTTTGTGGTACGACAAACCAGATACTAAGAGTTCAATCATACTGGTTGCATTATAGTTTTACTAAGATGCTTTCCACTTTGGGTTTTGACTAACCCCAGTCCACCTAGCAGTAGCAACAGGCTTGATGGTGCTTGTCTCAGTATGGGCAGACATTTCTGTTTAGTAGGTGAGACAAAGGAAACACCTACTTAAAGGAAAGAAATTTGACAGCCTTTATGAGAAAGATTACTTCCCAGTTGAGATATATAGCCTTTTACAATGCTCTGCATTACCTTTTAATATGTATTTCTATATCATCATAGTACTGCCTCAGAGTTTTTATATCAATATATCTTAAACTTTCTATAGAAGATTCAGCTTGGTCGTCAGTTCAGTGCCTAGTAGGTCTCTAGTCTGGCAGTCTTTATGCTGGCATGTCCCCTTTGATCTTTGTCATCTGCACCCTCTTCTTTTAAAATTTCCCAGCATAAAAAGTTTTCTGGTCATTGAAGGGCATGTTTGGGGAAGTATGTTAGGAGAGTGCTACTCTGCTGTCACCCTCTCACAAACACTGTTATCTTTTCAGTGGGTGCATTTACTGGCAGGAGTACCAGGGAAAATAATATGAAAAGCTTCTGCTAGGAAAGCCAGGCTTGCCAAAGCTCCAGTGAAACTTGCTTTATTTATGCACATAGGTAAACCAGGAAGCACAGGGTGGGTGCAGGTGGAGGCACATGCCCTGTATAAATGACCCAACTTGGGCTATATACTGAAGCATCACATTTCTACCTCATCCTTCAAGCAAACAATTCACTTCTATTTGGGAGGGAATCAGCAAACAAATAAAATAGTTTTGCAGGTTTGGCCCATGATGTTAGTGCTAGTTCTGCATCCTTACATGTGGTTAGTGTTGGGCATGGTTTAACTTACGTAAAAATGGAAAAAATTCTTTCAGCGGAGGCAGAACCGCAGCAAACTGCCATCAGGACAAAAGCAATTTGTCTCTGACTGTACTGGCAGATAACCCATGGTGGCACTGGCTTGGTGCTGTCAGAGACACAAGGTCACAGGGACTATGTCCAGCCTGTGGAGCAGGTACACACAAGGACACTCCTTCTAGTCCTGTCCCTGATGGTCTAGACTGGGAAGCGGCTGTACATCTTGCAGCTCCCTTTCTTGCCTCATGCTTCCCTTTTCTTCCCCTGAAAGTGCAGGCATGGAAAGATGGGATTTCATATCTTGGCACTCATATCTCAGTATGGAGTAAGGAAGTGACCAGAATACATGTCAGAGCTGAGAACTGTGACCTGGGAAGTTCTCCCAGCTGCTTCTGTAAGGATGTATTATAAGCATACCTCAACTGAGATTGGTGTGGCAAATACTCTGTGCTGAGATTATGGATTGTCTGTTCCCTTCTTCTCTGGACCCTTGGTTTCTCCTGTGCTTGGCAAAATAGCAGAGGTCTAATTTGACCTTTACATGCGAAGCATAAAAGTCGGTCACAGACAAGAGCAGAAAGACAAGGTCAGCTCTGTCAAGAGCAAGCTATAGATGCTACCATGTAGGAAGGAGAATGAGAAAATAAAGGCCTAAATTATGAATAATGAAAAGGTAACTTGTTCTACATACTTCATTTTTACAGATTTTCAGCAGAAGACTGGAAATGACTAAATGGAAAAGGTGAATTTCATGTAATGGGTTTCACCTCCTACCCACTTTCACTCCATTGAGATTTCTTTTTTTGACCCCTTTCCTGAGAGAAGAACCCATGAGTCTTTACCTCCTTCCATGGCTTTCCTGAAGTTCTTAAATAATACATGGCCTTACCATCCCCACCTGTGAGACCGCCCAGTATCTCCCCATACTGAATCTCACTTTCCTCCTTCTTTCTCATTGCCTCACGTTTAACAGGCAGACTGATTAGCAGTCTAGGAGTGTATCCTTTGTCAGCTGCTGCATAGATAAAAGCATTATCTCAAATTGCTCAGCACAGATATGAGCTTACTGGATGTGCAGATGTCAGACAAGACAATGTGCTGGGCTCATGTTTCCACAACAATGAGCTTGGAGCTACAACTCAACACGATAGAAATAAATCACATTTTCCTCCTTTACTGGTCTTTTCTTACCTTGACTGTTTGCCTTATGCACATTTTAAAGAGTTGCAAAAACAACACCTCAGTTGATTCTTCCCCTCCAACAAGGACAACCAATAACATCTTTCATATCATCTAAAAGATTGCCAAACAGTGTTTTTCACATATAAAAATTCCCTGCAAGTAATGGGAAAGGGAATAAGGGATGCTATCAACATGAAATACGCTACATTTAAAATGCTTTCATTGCATTTTTTTTGTTCTGTATCTTTACTTTAAAAGAAATTACATTATTTCTTTCAGAGATTTTTGCTGTGAAGCTGATCAGGCTGAGATCTCTGTTCACACATCTAGAGCTTATTTAACAGTTCAGTCTTGTACAAGACTGTGTCAACTTCTTTGGCCTACTGAGCTTATTTATTGTCTTTATTCTTTCAAACTCATGAAGCCAGAGTAGGCTTGAAAAAAGTCTCATTGGACAGGATTTTTTCCCCTCATACAGCACAGATGAAACCAGGTGCTTTCTGCACACCTTCTCCATGCCTTCCTTCATCTCTACCAGCACTCATGGAGACCTGCCAACTGAAGACCAAAGGGGGATCTTTTCCCATTCAACCACCCAGGGGTTCATCAGAGAAGAGCACAGCCATCAGCGACTTGACCATTCTTACATGGAATATTGCAGAACACTTGCCAGAGCCTCAATTTTCAGGATGCGAAGACAGGACCTTCCCAGAAGCCTCCTGTCTCAGCTCATATTGATGCTGTCCATTCATTTCCCCTTCAGGCTACTGCAGAGGGAAGGCACTGAACTGTAAGAGGTGGTTGTTTCATTGGAGTGCAGCAGCCTCAAATTCCATCCATGACTTTCTTATTGCTAAGCATTCTTTACCACAGCAAAAGTATTTGTTTAATGGGAACCAGATTTGGGTCATAAACCTTAAGCCTGTCAAGCTTTATGTTAGCTAATGTTTACCTTATTGTATTTCTTTTTTACTCTCCCTCTCTGGTAAAAAAAGACATTGCTGTAAAGGGAATGCAGGGAAGCAAATAAAGCCAAGGAAATCAGGAAATACTATGAACTGCATGTGACTCGCAGCTGCAGGGTTCCTCACAATAAAGAACCCTGCCCCAACAAAGTGGCTTATGTGCTTTAACAAATATCAGCTGTTTGTTTGGGGTGTAATGAACAAACTAGAGCCAGAGTGACAACTGCTTCAAGTAATTATGAAGACAGCTTGCAAACTATGGCCCCACTTGTTTCAGCTTCTACATGACGACAGTCAGGCTGCTGTTGCTGCCTGCTTTATTTCTGAGCACTTTTATTTCCATATTTCAAAGGTCAGTGTGTGGTGGCGATGGCAGCCAAAGAAAGCCTGTGTGAACGGTGTGTGTGTGTCTGTGTCTTTGTGAGAGAGAGAAAAAAAAGAAAAAAGAAAAGCATTTTGCAGCATTACCAGTAATTGATATATAAATAATAAACTCTTCATGAACTGTTTATAATATGTTAAAACCCAGAAGCCCAGATGAGTTTGGGGTTTCTTTGCTGCAGGCATCATTTATATGTGTAGTGTGGGGGACTCTGCCCTGAGGAGTTTACAGTGCTAATGGTAGAGATGGCGGAACAGTGATCCTAGGGAAACTCAATGTTGTTCTTCTACAGAGAGCCATGGAAACATGAACTAACTCATCCGGGCACATAGAGGGTTTTACATCCAGGTAAAACCTGAATTGATTTGAAGCCCCCTGAATCTCAGACCATTACTTAGGCTGCATCTTTTCCATCCTCTAATACCTATAATTTATGTTTTATAATGCTGTTGATTTATGTTTATACAGAGGCTGAGGATTTTGTGGTATATAAAATGATCCAAACAAATCAACCCTTGTGCTGAAGAGATTGTATTACATACGTGGAACAATGCCCGGTGGAACTTCTACAGGATTTCTGGAGAAATTTTACCAAAGTACTAGTCTGATTTTTCCACAAAGTGCTCTAATTTTTATTTTGCATGCTTTCTTTTCTTTAATTAATTTCTCTACTAAATATCTCATGAGGTAAATGTGAAATAGCACAGGAATGGAGGTGAAGGAATAAGGAGAGAGTTGAAAGGAATGGGTTCCTTGGTGAGACACGGCCAGGAGAAGCCGCCTTGGTTGCAAAACTGGGGTCTAATTTCAAGCACACCTTGGTCACACCAACATTTTTGGGAGAAAGGTCTGAAGGACACATGAAAGGAATGAGCAAGTTAAGGGTCTCGACATAGGAATGGCAGGAGGTAACATAAATTCTGTGGAGACTTAAAAGCAAGAGATTTGCATGTGATGCAACAGGAGTGAAGCCCTCGTGCCGATTTCCAAGGAAAAGATTGCGGATTTACGTGAGCCACCTGGGTAGACTGGAAAAAGAAGCCAAGCAGGGTCAAGGCAGCGTCTTGGCTGCACTGACAAGGAAGGCGGGTCAGGAGGCATGAAATTGCTAATGAAATAGAAGGAAGGTTATGAAAACATGGAGACTAGCGTGACAAAAGTAGAGAGGCATTTGTGAGATGCTATGGATGTAAAAGGGACAGCAGTTACTCTGGCTGTTGGGAGAGAGCACAGTCGGCAGCCCAATGGTTGCAAGGCTTGGATACAGGGAAGCCTATGAATTATCTTCTTGGATGCTTATGTATGTGACCTGAGATCACAGTGACAGGGAGGAAGAAGGAAAATAAATAATGCATCCTGTCCTTCCCATCAGGCTTATGATCCTTTGCAAGATGCGTTTTTCCCCAAGTTACAGGAACCTAGAAATTTCTTCAACCAAATCAAAAAATAAATGCAAAACAATTGATGAAGGACAACAGACTGCAGCCAAAGGTAGACAAATGCTCCTTCAGTGAACTCTGAAGTGTTTATTAATCAGATGCAAATAGCCTTGCTTCTAATACAGTCCAGGTTGGGCAGCTGCCTAATCTTGTTTTTTCCATGGTTTAGAAAAGACAGTAATTTCACTTACTCTTAACCCCACTCTCAGGCACCTCTTTGATTCAGAAACACTCTTTGGTATATCTCTCATTGTAAACATCTATGTTCCTCCAATATCCACTATCAGTGAGGATCCATATATATATATATATTTTACCCATTTAAGTTCTGGTTCATCACCTGTTTCAGTTATGCTTTTATATGTTCCTGGGAAGAGACTGGTAAATTTTCAGAGGTTTCTTTGTCTTGGTGCTCCTGTTCCTTTGTGGAGAATTGTCTCTTCTATAAAAGATTTGACCAGTTCATGTGTGATGCATCCTTGCAGGAAAAGCCCACATTAGGTTACATGTGCCTGAGAAACAGAGCATCAAGAGAAAAATAGCTGATGAAAGAAATAAAAGTGCTGAATTACCTGACATTATGCAGTCCTAATGTATAAAACCTTTAGTCTGAAAAGTTGAGAAAAAAATCCTACTGACTTTGATTATTCCCTATGTAGAATAATTTGCAATATCTACTTGTGACTTGTGAGTTGTAAACTAACTATAAGTAAAATTTGAATCCCTTTATGATAGCCCTTTTCTTAGTTTCTTTCATAATAATAATTCTCTTCAAGCCTCACTTGGCAGATTTCCCAGCCTGTCTTTTTGTAGAGCAGCTCCATTAAATTCAGCAGAGAGCAGCACGTGCCGCTCTGAAGTAGCCATTTCACAAGTGGTCTCTGAATTTCTTTTAGTGCTGAGTGCATTCAGTTTCTGTTTTTCTCCTGATAATCCTAGTCTTACAGCACATGCTCACACAGGTTTCTCCAAGGGCAGTTCAATCTCAGCTGCTCCAGCTGAAATGAGGGAGGCAGGGAGCTATTGCTCTAGCTCTCTCATAGCTGTCATTTATAGTTCTTTTCTGAGTTGAAGTTCCTGGAAATTTTTGCTGGTAGCAAACAAGCTGATGCAGTGTCCTAGCTTCCCTCTTCTACTGCATGGCTGTTTGTGTGTAGAAATTGGAGTGCTAAGCTTAAATGCAGATATGCATTTAGGTCTCAGTAAAACCCAAAATAGCATAAATAAACCCTTGAAAATCAAACTGCCTTTTTCATTTCTACAAGTTGCAGTTGCTTAGTAATGTTGCATCTCCATTACCCTTTACAAGTACATGGTAGATAGTCAAGATAAGTGCTGTTTAGTGTGTATCAGAACAGATTGAAAAGGACGTTTAGCAACACCCCAGTAGAGCATGGTAGCATTTAATACTTGGCTTTTTTTTTTCTTGTTTTACAGAGCTAAGTTGTTTACTTTGAAGTTTAGCTGTTTGTCATTTCCTTCAAGGATGGACACTGTAAGAAAAGGAGATAATCAGTTGCCCAGGCCATTCAATGGGTAAATGATTGAGATGAGACTAAAATATGGGTTTTCACTCCCACAGTTACTGAGGTGAGCAGTGTTAAGCTTGGCTCTTATACCTTATCTATGACTCCATAGCTGGCACTTTTGGAAAGACATTACCATTTGAAACTAGAGTGGATCAGCCATGTTGATTAATGTGTTTGATTCAGTGGCAAATAACCACAAAAATGTTTAAATACAGATAACTGATGTGGCTCAGATCCAAGTAAAAAATTGAATGTAAGAGATCATGGATTTCAGGGATGTGTTATAAAGTAGGCTAGTGATAACAATGTTACTGGGGTTTTTTTCTTTGAAAAGTGGAGAAAAATATCCTTTCCCCTGGATTTACCTCATCTGGGATTCAGTGGGCCAAGACAAGGCAAACCGTACACTTTGCCTCCACCATGTTAGACTTCTGCATAATTGATGTCTCCCAGGCTATTTGTGAGTGAAATGCTGTGCCAGTGCAGAGTGGCTTGTAGGGAGGGTCTTATTTTAGAAGCATATTGAGTATGCTGGGAGATTACCATTTTTCTCCTTGGGTAGTCTCTGTCTTTATTCTTCTTTGACAAGAAACTTAGGCTTTGATGCCAAGAAGCACAATGAAAAAGAATGGTTTTCCCTTGCCTATTATCTCCCTCTTTGTTGAACCTGAGAATGCACCTATTTATTTCTATGAGAGGTTAACTCAAGAGTGGCAAGCTACTTTTTCATTTTCATTTACTTTCTCATATCTGATTTCTGCTTTATGATGGAATGGATGGAATTTTTTAGTGCTTTTTAAGACCAGGTTAAAAAAAAAAGGTGAATAGGCAATTATAGCATGGTAATGACAATAAAAAAATCCTTGCTATAGCTGCCATTCTTGCAGCGTTTCTAGTTTTGTCTTTATTGTAGTACCAGCATCCATCCTCCTTATTATCTGCTGTATTTCTATTCATTACGAGCAATGGAGGGAAAAAAAAAAAGAACTGCAGATCAAGCAGAAAATACTGACATACTAAATAAGGGATTCCCTAAAGGCCTTCTTCTGAGATCCCAGTCTTGAACTGTTTAGGACCTTTATGCATCAGCACAGGCAGACATTTCTGCAGTTCAAGGTCCTTAATGTGTTCTGTACCCTACAGCCCTTACACTTGCAAAAAGAGGAGGGAGAGGAATCTTCAGTTAAGCAAAATCTTTCTCATTTTCACATCTGCTCTACAGGGTGATACTGTTCTTAAAAAAGAGTTTCAAGGTGTAGATTTTTCTGGAAAGACTTATGCTTTGCTCCTGAAAATTAAACCTAATGTATTGGTGGAACAGTACAGTGTCAAGTTTTACTAAGTCAGATGGTCTGTGAAGAACTAGACAGGCTAGGAGATCCTTCCTTAGAAAATTTTTTTGAAGTTCCTGACAGCTGGTGCAATCTGGCACATTTTAAAAGCAAAATATTTACCCAGAAATGCTTTCAAATCTTTGTATTAAATTTCATGTCACTTACTTGCTTACTGACATTGTATCTTATGGTGGCCCAAGCACAAGTAATTCTTTTCCGCTGCAGTACATAGCAGTATTCAGAGGAGAGCAATACCATGGAAAGGGAAGTCACTCCCTTCATTGTGGTGTTTAATATTTTAGTAATATTGGTCAAAATACCAACTAAAAGTTCAGATCAAAAATGAGGAGGTCATAGGATATGAGGATATCATAGGATAAATGAGGAGGTCATAGGATAAAATATGGTCTTTGTTTATGATCCAGGAGGAAATGATATCATGTTATAGGCTGAGCTGCCAAGAGAATGGGGAAGGCATTTTGCTAAAACCAATGTCTTCACATCAGAAAAATGGCAGAATGAACGTGATTATGCAGGTTTTGAATGAAAAATATCTGGGCAAAACTGAAGTGATGCTGGTCGGTGAACTGAAATAAAAAGTTTGTTGAGTATCATCTCAGCCTCTCCATTGAAGGTATATACCTATTTGTCAACATGTGACAAAGTCTTGGGAAGATGAGGGATCTGTGTTTATCTGCTGATGAAATTGGGATGAACAGCTAATGTTGTTTTCTAAATAGCAAGGTAGGAGTGAACAGAAGTCTAGGAAACATCCATTTAAGGCATCATTATATCCATCCATGAAAACAACCTTCCCGAAAGAACTCAGCAAAGCTGAGCAAAAAATGTTAGGCAGAAGGCTGACACCATGTGTCCGACAGCACAGCCCGGTGTGAACATAACAGGTCTTCAGAGAAGTCTTCCTGCTACTTAGGTCAGCTGTTGATGCCAGTTTACAGCTCTTGTCCTAGCTTAAAAAGCAATTAATGGATCAAGTCTTACCTACATAAAAGACCAAATTTCTGTGACAGCTGTGGAGATTACAAAATCTAAATATAAAGACTCATCTGTTTGGGAGAAGAAGGGCGTGGAGAAAGAAATGTTCACTATGGAATGGCCTGGCCTTGGAGATCATGCAAATCCAAATGCTGATTACATTTTAGCATGCATTATAAATCATTTACTTCCTATGTGACTATCATAGTCCCAGATTTATTCCTAAATTTATATTTTCCAAAAATCCCTAATCCAAGCAGGATTTTAGCCTGAAAGATGGTAAAGTGGCAGTGACCCTGAAATTCCCTAGGGATTTTAATGTTGCTTTTGATTTGTATGTGGGAAATCCTCATATCTTAATACTGACACTTATCACTGTGCTAAGAAAAGTAAAACGTATTAAGGTGGAATCCCACCTAAAAGTAGAGGTAAATCTGTGGGTAGAATGGAGAAATGTAGGTAGAAGCATGATCTTTGTAGCAGGATACATGCATTGATTTCAGGTGCCAGTTTACAGTTTTCTAAACTGTGGGTAGAGGACTGTTAATGGATTTTATCTCATGGGGAGATGACCACACAGTGATTTAATTTATACCTCGTTTAATTATAAAAACAATGTGGATCAGCACTAGCATCCACCTTTGAGAAAATATCCCTATATAGCAGACCAACTGTTCCAGTAAAACAAGCATAGCACATGGGATCCATGCTATATACCAACTGTGGGGATTTTGAGGACTGAAATGCATCCAGTTCTAAAACATATCTAAAATTAAGTTTAATTGAGTAGGTGGGTCAGAAGAAGTCCCCTTACTTTGTCTACGCAAATACAAAGGCTAACAAAGGATGGCCTTGGTGCAAAAGTCTTTTAAGCCTGTGGATATTTATAAATTGGGTACAGCAAACTTCCCCACACTATGTGTGAATTTATTCTTTTTATTTATTTATTTATTAAAAAGAATGCTATTTATTTTATCTCTTCTCTAGGAAAGATGGCTCCTTAATGCTCGGCTCCAGTTTTCAGGTGAGTTTAGTTGCCCTTCCTTCCTGCCCTCTGTCCTACCTGTCCTTGCAACTTTTGAGGAGACCACGCTGCAGAAGCAGAGGCCTGGAGAGACCCCGCAACAAAGGCAGTGCAGCTTTGGCTTGAGGCTTGTAGTCTGTAGGAAGAATAATAGCTTTGAATATCAGTGGCCATTGTGCATGAGCCCCAGGGCTCAGGTCAGTGTTGGCTTGGGGATCTCTGCACCATCTTCCCTGGTCTCGAGAGTCGTGATTGTTCGGCCCTTGTCTTCCCTGCCCAGTAACTGTAAAAAGGACATTTATGAGCTGTACACCTGTCAAATCCTTTCAGCCTACCGAGGTCAGAAAACTCTAGCAGGATCAGTTCACTCATCCCCTGCATTTGCCAACAACGCTACTTATATTAATGTGTCTTTTCAAATGCTGCGTTGTTCAATGAAATAATTGGTGGAGGTGAAGTTGGAGATACTATAAAAAATTACAGTTAGTTCCATGTGGATTGAAGGCAAATTTGGTGGCTGGTGCTCTACAGACATGCAATGAAGTTAATTATCTCTTTAATCTTTTATATTTAAACCTAGCAACACATTAAGGAAAGATGAAATTGGCCTGCAAGAACTTGATGGGGACAAAGCAAGGACTACAGAAACCCAGAAATATTATGCATAATCAAGAAAATTGCTAATGATCACTTTAATCAATGAAATTAGAGTTGGAAAGGCTGCTAGGTCAAGTATTCAGTCCAAGGCCTCTGACAGCTTATTTCCTTATCACTGAGAGAACAGTTTTCAATTTCATGCCTGATTTTTGGCTCATCCTTCCCTTCTAGCTAACCAACAAAATCTCTGAATTTCACAGATCTGATCCTATTTTTTCCCAAAAGCTTAAGGCAAAATGAAGAAGGCATTTGCAAGAATGGAGGGTTAAAAATATGAGGGATTTCCATTAGAAAACATTCTTCCGTAGCTCACCCTAATCTGTTGTGGCTTTGCCTGGAACAGCTTTGCATTTATTCTCTGCCCTGGTCCTTCGCAGCAGCTTGCACCTTTGGCAGACTACAAGAATTTGGCAGGTAGAGCTGTGAGCAACTGACGTTCTCATCGAGAGAGAGCTGTACTGTGTCATGACTTGGGCACTTTCCACCAGGTAGCTACAAGCTCCCCAAAACATCCCCATGAGCCTTCAGAAGGACGAATAACATCACTGCGGTTTGGGCACAGGCTCCAGCAAGCCTGAACTGGAGCAGCTGGCCTGTATGACACATTTTGCAGGGCACTGGTACGTCCAGCTGGCCTGTGTTTCCAGACTCAGTAACAAGCCAGAAGAAGCAGTGGAAGCACTCATCTGGTTCTGCCTCTGCTGATAAAGGACCTTGACAGTGATGGGTTTTGGGTGGCACTTAAGGCTAGCACTCCAGCATATGTTTCTGCATCCAGGTAAACTGAGGTGCATCACGTCAAATGTAAGTAGGTCCACTGCCTTTTATTAAAGCAACAGGCCCGTATTCCTCCCTAGCTCGGCTGACAGAGGCAGTTTTTTGTCAAGAAAGACTGGATGGGGAAGGAGAGGACTGTATGTAAAGTGCTAGAGAGGACATGCCTGTCCATGCATCACAAAAATTGGATATAGATCTGTATAACCTGAAAGATGCAACAAACACTTGAGTCCTCCTCTCTGTTCCCACCTGGATCTTAAACAATAGGATTGATGTAGCATAGAGTAGGTATAAGAAAACTGTGTAGTAGGAATAAGAATTAACTGTCTCATGATGTAGGTATAAACAGTTTAAATACAATTTTAAGCACCTACTCCAAATACTGTGCTTACATAGCAAGATGCTCTTTGACTTTTGAAAGACAAGAATATTTCCCCATAGAGACGAGACATACCACACTCAAACCTGCTTTATACCTAGGCTGGATGAGCCTGTCGACCAGGAAACTGAAGTATGTACAAAGGATAGGAGTGGGGAAAGACGGAAAATTTCAGGGGTAAAGTGGTGAATAAGTATTTTATTTGGGGGTGGGGGGTGGGCAGAAGGTTTTACACATAAACACAGAAAAAAAGATACTGAATAGTAGTATTGTTTGGGTGCTTTTCCCGTTTAAAATTACTAATCTCCCTAGAGCCATCGGTCAAAATCTAGGCAGGACTGGCTTTGCCCTTTATCCTCAGTTTTCATCTCCATGGGAATAGATTAGTGCTTAGCAGCACACGCTACAGCAGGAAACGGTCTCAGTGTGTGCCATTCCTCTGATCAAGAGCATTTCCCCACTCAGCATACTTCTATGATCGACTTAGGGTTCCTTTTTTTATGTGCAGCAAAGCCTTCTGCATTATTATAAACAAATGATGAAGTTGCACAATTGTATCACTAATGTAATTTAATTTGTGCTTTTTCCATCGCCCAATAGGAGAATACATCTATAAATATATGTATATAAACCCATGCTTTTTCAGCTTTCTGTGCTTTGTTCCTTTTCTTCTACCCTGGATGGAGTCTGTAAGTGTAAAACAATAAGATGAACCAACAAATTAGATCAGTGTTTAAATTAAGACAACTTATTTCTAGTTTTTACAGAATACTAATCAGACCTGCTTCATCTGACACACTTGCTAAGGTCATTTTTCACTTGAATTAACATAAAATTAGATGAGTAAATTGGTGCTACATATGTTGTTTAGATTAGTTACCACTTAAGTCTCTCAACTAGCCAGACATATGGATAAGCTAGGCACAGATTAAGCAGGTCTGAATTGACATTAAAATCCTATTCTTGTGATAAATACTGTAATACAAACAAGTATATGGCAAATGTAACTAAGACTGCACTCAATTTCAGGGTAATATGGATGCAACCCTAGGACTGTTCTGTATGTGATATGAATTGGTTCAAGGCATGTTAACAGACGACAACAGAAAACAAAATAATGGAGTTACCTTTCTTTTAATTGTCTCCCTAGGTAGGTGTGGAAGAATTTTACAACTTCGCGTATTCAAAACAGCAATTACGCAAACAACCAGAAATGATTTGTAGCTTTAGGTGGGTTTTGGGTGGCAAATAGAAGGCCTTGAATTTTTGAAAAAGCAGCGTAGTTCAGCCTTAGAATGTTGGCCTTTCTTTATAATAGCGCATTGAAGTAATCACAAAGCATTGCAATAGGTCTTTTTTTTTCTTTTTAATGGTAGGCTGGAGTAGGAGCCTAAGAGAGTTAGGTGCTCTAGAAGCTCTAAAATTCAGAAACAGGTGGCAAAGTCACTGAGGTGCCTTTTAAAATACATCTTTAGTGCCTCATTGTTTAGTCAGTATGATGGGTGTCTGTACAGAATATCAAAACCTCCGCTCCTCTGTATGCAGAGCAATCTGCTGGCAGGAGCGTACACTGGTCCAGGGGAACTGCTGTGAGCTGGTGTGCACGTACTTCGTTTTTCATAACGTTGTCGTTGGTTCTTCATTCATTGTCACAATGGCTTTCACAGGTGAGGCTGGCACTGGGGCTCCTTGGCATTTACAACCATGAGTCATAAGCTATGCCTTACTGTGATATTCATATGTTAACTTTTCTGCTGGGGTAAGTGTGTTCAGCTCCGCTGACATCTCTTTATGTCAGCGTGTCATTTGGTCTGGTACTGGACCCATCTTATCCTGCATCTTTGAACTGCTATTTGAATTTTTCATTCATTTGTGATGTTGTGTTTTATAGTTAGGACACTGATTTAAAAAAAAAAAATTATATTTGTTTAATCATGTCATGGTGGTGGGATACAAAGGTGCAGTAGTTGTATTTTTTGAGTTCTGGATCAATCCTTTTGCTTCCTATAGCCAAGAAATACTTTGCCATTATTCATTTAGGTTTCCTCTCTAGACACCTGTACCCAAATCCTACTTGAGACAACAAGAGACAATGAGTTTGGTCTCATCTTTGGCCCTTTGTTGAGCATCAGAAACTCTTGTCACAGCAGTGACACATCTGGCAGTCCTGCGGTAATAGGGGTGAAATAGACCCTGACCGAGGCGAGGAAAGCTTAAGCTTACAACTTGCTTGCTGATGCTTTGCCTGGCTTTCGTTAATGCCATTAGTTTCACACTTACATGAACTCTAAACTGCAAATATACAGATCCATTATCCCACATAGCCCTGTGTTATTTCAAGGTGACATTGAGCTACTGATCTGTGTTTTTAAACTGAAGGGTAGCCAATGACCATACTTTATCCCGTAGCTTTTTCACAACACTGAAACTGCAGCACCAAAAGAGAAATGTATCAGCAAAAATGCTGACGACATTCATAGACTAACTCCGTATCAATGCTATATCAAAGTGTTTATGTCTGCAGGAATGTAAATGTACACTGGATTTAAAGAATTTGCTTTTGTGGTGAAAACTCTATCGAATCTACTCCTGGTTTCTAAAAAACACCTTTTTTATTTTGTTCTGCTCCTGCTTTATACTTACATATATTTACGTGCAACACCAGGATAAAATACTTTCACTTCTGCAGTCAACAAGGAAAAAGGGCTTTCAACACTATGCTGCAAGAATTTCAGCTTCTTTCCCCTGAGAGTGAAGTATCATAGCAATTGAAGTTGTCAATTACTTTTAAAGCAAGCTGTTTATAGACTATTATTCCCAAGGCTTTATGTGCTTGCTTTCTTTGCAAGTAAGATGATGGAGACAGTTCAACTATTAAAAAATCTGCCACCAACCCTTCTACTGAGTTCTTATGATCAAAAGACCCTCTTTTTGTCTTCTGCCTCAGTCCCCTAATTTCTCAGGTATTTTCTTATGGACTGGAGGATTTGTGAATAACTACCTCATCCATCACTTATGGTCATGAGTATCGCATAGGGATTATATAGTGAACCAAGCATATAAAAATTATAATCAAACATTTTTCTTTGATTTGTTTCATAGATTTGTTGTTTTTTATTTTGAAGGGCTCCACAATGTGACCATCATGTTAAATAAAGAAATGCCTTCTCTTTTATGTTCCTTACTTTAGGTTAAATAAGGACTTTTGATGACTGATAAACATTGGGTTTCACAAAAGTCATTGGACTTGGTAGAGATGTTTTGAGGAAATATACTGCCTTGTAAAGGAAAGAGACAAAAACTAGGTAATTTAGAAGTCTCTCTTAGTCCTAATTTCCATGAAAAAATGAAATACTGTAATATTCTTTTTCAGCATAGTTTAGCATGGTGTTTTCAAACACACATAAATTGATACACAGCCTAAGAGAAGGATAATATGGTGACGTTTTCCATGATGTATCAGGGGAACGATTCCCAGTGATGGCAAAGCAGCATTAATCCCATCAAACAAGGTCCAGGTAAAACCACATCTGGAGTTTGTTGCTGCTCAGTGAGAATGAAATTACATGGGAACTACTGAAGAGGACTACAGGATTGTAGTCTACAGGACTATAAATGAAAGGAGAATACATCTTAGAAATAAAGATGAGCAAACCAAACTGTTTAGATTCATGGAACAAAGACTGAGTAGGGAAAATACTGTTCTGCATGAATATGTGAGGGTATTTTAGACATCAAAGAGGGAGAAGAGTTTTTTAAGCTAAAGGACAGTGCTTGCTCTGGAAAAAAAAAAAAAAAGATATGATCTGGCAACAAATAAACTTGAATG